>JAUESF010000001.1:17225866-17256918 GCA_032274765.1 Malacoctenus tetranemus | reverse complement strand
GCCAAATATAAAAAGCGTTTGTCACCTCCTATGTGTCCTCGCGCAGCTTGTCAGTGGCAGAGCCGTCAAAATAATTAGCTTATGCAAATGAGAGCTTAGAACTTGAGGTAGCCACCTCTGCAGAAGTATTAAACCTGTGTATTTTCTATCTGGAGGCAGAGCAGTCGCATGACAGAGCCAATGATGGCGGGATAAGTGCTAACACTGTTCCCGCAGCTTACCACACGTTTGTATTAGCATAGCTAATTAGGCATAATTGAGTGCTTTCTACTATCCCATCTCTTGAGACCCGTATCTAACCTCTGTTGTATTTATGCAGAGGTTATTTACAGACAACACAATCCAATTACATATTGCAAAACGGGAAAACATCTGAACGGTTAAACGGAACGACGACGCATAGATTTGGACTTTTTGTTTTTCCTGTGCTGAAATTTCCAACAGATGGTTTGTGTTTCCTCAGATAAGACACTGAAACTTGACAGAAGCAGAAAAGCATGCCTAAGTATTTTGATATCATGCATAAAACATGATCTGACACAACCTAAATTCTCCTCGTGATGAATGGAACGCGTCCAGTAGGGAAGCAAGAGGCCAACGAAAACTCTGCGGTCCAACGGCAGGGAATCAAACCTTCCCTAAGAGCTGTCAAACTAAACGAAAGCAGGTGCACAATGACAGTATGACCTTTTATGTTGAAATATGTTAAAACAATCATATGGGATCAAATAAATTTAAATATAAACCAGAGAATAAAAGGAATAATGTATTTGTGTTTGAAACTGACACGAGTTTGCAACCTTGGGAGAGCGAGCTTCACCTGATTTGAACCGTGTCTGTCTCAGCTCCGGCACCCGGTCATAAACTAGATATGAATAATAGAATGATAATAATAATAAAGCAAGAGCACTGTTTTAATAAGTCTACCCCTGTAAGTGCCTCAGAAAAAAAAACAAAAAAACTCTACACATCAATTATTCTACCCACATTGTCTGCTGTTTTCATCTGAGTAGTCTGCTAAAAGCGTCTGCTTCTGAGCTGTCGATAAATGGAATATAACTTACTACCTCAGCAAAACCTCTGCAGATAAAGTTTTTTTTATTGTGCAAGTGTCACTTTTCTGAATATTCAAACTGTCTCTTTGTCAGTCTTGCTTTTCAGACGAGCCGTAAATAGATGAAATGGGACTTTACGAGTCGCTCCCAATCACTTGCGACGACTTCCACACGCGCTCAATCAATAGCAAAACTGTCACACTGCCGCCCGCCAAAACAACAGTAAAAGCGAATAATGCAGCTCTATGATCATTACTGGCTGACACTGCCAATTACCAACACAGTCACTGTTTTGTCTGTAAGAGGCAATAGAGGGATTAACTCCAGGTCTCTCTGCTTCTCCTCGTCCCTCTCATGAAGCGGGCTATGTTTACTGACTAATCTCCTTTCTTGCTTTGACCATAAATGTGATTACCACCACACAAGAGATAATAAAAACCCCATATCTCTGCTCTACCAAAGAGCATGAATTAAAACCTAAGCTGTAGCCTTGAGGAATATCTAAACGGAAGGAAGAGAGAGAGAGGGAGAGAGAGAGAGGAAAAAAGAGAGAAAAGCCTCTGCAAAAGGAGCATTGCATGTTGAGTGCATACAGCCCCCTACTGGTAAACACAACTCACTATTTAGCCAAATCCAACACAACAAGCTTCATGATCTTCTGTTGAATATGAGCAACAGGTATGAAGCCCGTTCCGGGACAATCTCTTATTGTACAAAGTCGGTCTTCTGTTGTCTCTGTTCTGGATGATGCCAGGTGTGGCTGGCTGCAAGTGACGTGCAACATCAACGTCTCGCATGCAATTCCTGCTGTTTACATGATTCTCACAGACACATGTGGGTGATGCCTGTGTGAAGAAAGGGACACGTATCATCAGTGGTCAGAAGGGTAAAAGAGGCGACAGGTGTTGGAACACTTCCCACTGTTTTTTGTGCGATTCTGATTCAAGTGCAGTGAATTTAGGGTCCGAGTCCAAAACACTTTGCACAGTTGCTGCAAACTTTCCAAGTGAATTGGAGTTATTTGGCACGAAATTGTAGGGGATGTTTTGGCACAGGTGGGGTCACTTCTGTTCCACTCTGGACATTCAAATGCAGTCTGGTTGCTGTCTACTGGCCGGAAGGGAATGATGGGAAAAAAACAAATCAGCTTGCAGTGATTCATCACAGAGAGACAGAAGTGTGGCGAACCTATCAGCAGAGATTGCATTGGCACTGGCATGCGTGGAGTTTTTGACACTTTACAGCAAGTGTCGATCTGAGAATGCATTGTTATTATGCTTCAGGAAGGACCACGCTGCAAAAAAATAGATTTGTTGATCTATGTCCTCAAACAAAAAAGACGAATTCGACTCCTATCGCAGTGCTGGACGGATTTGTAAGTAACGGGACCCAGTAAGATGCTCGAAGGTTTGGGGAAGATCACATAGTTCATTTCCAATTTGTTTAATCCGCAGGGCTGAACGAGACATGGCACGTGGAGAGACGCGGAGAGGATTTGTCATGTTGTGCTTTTTTTTCGCCTACCTGAGATCTCTTGATGAGGTGCATTGACGAGGCTGAATCCTTTTGCGTTGTAAGCTTGTCTAACCTCGCTACAGCTCCGCGCTTTGCTTTCACCACCAGATGACAGGGACAGCACCGACAGAGTACATAAGGCGACTTGCAGCCTCCACATCGCATACATCAGTGAAATCCTTGGTGATGTTTCACAGAGAAAGACGAGCTCCTCCAGAATAAAAAACAAACAAAAAAAAGGATATCCAAGTGGATGGTGGGGGAATTGTCTCCAGTTAGCGCGATATCAGATGTTCATTTCAAAAAAAAAAAGAAAAAAGAAAAAAAGAAATGTCTCCTCACTTTAGATACTGGTGCGTCCACCTCATCTTTGCTTCGAGAAGCGAAGAAAAAAAAAAGCCCAACGAGTCCTTCGGCGCCCCGGCGTGAGCGGATCCTGACGGAGGAGCGACCTGGTGCTCAGCGTGCCAGCAACTTCTCCCGCACACACAGCTGCCCCGTGTTTGTGTCGGCGTGAGGAGACGCGACGGAGACGCACGCTGCACTGCGAGCGGAGCGCGCAAGGGCAGGGCAAAACATGGAGTGGAGTGACTGCGACTTCAGCAGCTCGCATCCGGGGGCGCCCGCTGTCCTCAGCCTTCCTGCGTCCGCGGCAATGCACGCCACAGCACATCTGCGTGGAGACACATGTTGGAGGCGCGGCGAGCCGCGGGGGGCGGGGGGGCGGCTGGTGTGGGCGGAGTGGACGAGCACACTGACCGGACGCAGACGAGCGTTTCCGCTTGATGTCAACGATCCGGAGTTGGTCCGCAAAGCCGCGGACCAGCCGACACCCCCTAACCCCCCCACCAACCCCCGTTTACGGTTCCGTGTCTTTGGATGATACCAACCGGTGGAAGTGCAGCGATAAGTCATGTAGAGCCAGATGGATGCTTTACTGTCTGTTCGGGAGACTCTTGGCACGCGGCGCACAGTTGCATTTGCATCATTTCAGATGCCTATAAACTGACATACAGCGTTTCCTCCTGTCTGCAGCCTCAACTAACCTCAGCCTCGAGTTACCTCAGGGGCAGAAATCCTCTATTGGGGGCTATGGAGACGTATTTATTTGGTGGGGGATGCTATATGTTGGCACCACAAGGAGGAAGACCCTCAATGGATGTACTGGGATGGCCAATTAGTCGATTTAGAAGCTGGGGCAGAGCTATAGTTTATTGATTAAATTGATTAGATGTTAAATGGTAAGGGATGGTGCCAGTGCTTCTCCTACAAAGTCATCCATTCATCTACTGAACTGTTTCTGTAAGGGTTGGGGGGGGGCTGCTGGAGCTAATCACAGAGTGGAAAAGAGAAGTTAAACCTTTGACAGGTCGCCAGTTCAACACAAAGCAAACATTTTGTGGATTGTGGGAGCAAACTGGATGAACATTGAAACTCCACATGTGAACCCCCCAAATGGGCTCAAACTCAAAGTCTTTTACTGTGAGGTGGGAGCACCAACCACTACTCCACCGCGCGGCTCATTGATGACGTCTCCTATCAAAAAAGTAGACCTGACTTCACAAGGGTTTGACAGACAGACAAAACAGTAATCGTTCCACTTTGTTCTTCATTTCCAACATTCACGTGAGAGTTCTTCTTTTAACTTTTTTGTCCTATTTTTTTTTGCTTTGTATTAGGAAGTTTACAGAAAAGCTTAATTAAGGCAGAGTTGTGTGTGAATTCTCGCCTCGCGAAGATGGCTCGACCTAATTTAATTTCACCGGCCACAAACACCTGGCAGCACTAAACCGAGCTGACTTTTCACACTCCGGCATCAAAGTGATTTTCCAACATCTTTTAACAATGAGGCAACTTTGTTTTCGAGGAGGATGCGGAAGTTTTTCCTGCCATAATGAAGAAAATCTAACAGGAAAAGTATCTCGTTATACGGTGAAATGTGTTCTCCTGAGAGTATAAAAGTAGACTGCATCTCATAATATCCTGTATAAACACTCCCGCTGTGTGTTTTTTGTGGGTTTCGGTGCTACTGCTGGCTTGTTAAAATCAACTCTAAAATGCACTGTAAAAGTGCAATTAGCTATTCAGGGTTGTGAAATGTGAAAGGGAAAGCAAGAAAGCAGTGTTGCACTCGACTGTGGAAACACAGCAAGTGCAAGGATGTGAGAAAATTACCACATCTTGTATACTTATGTGGCAAGAAGAGTATTAAATTTTGCTTTTGTCAGGCAACACAGAAATGTGAGACGCTCACTGCAGGTTGCACTGAAGTACTTTTAGGGACAAAAGAGATCAAACAAGTTTGAATTGTGCTTCAGGATGCAGAACAAGTACAAGAAAAATGTGAAGGAAGGATTTTTTTTTTAAAGAAAAGTAAATAACTGTAAATGTAAGGGAAAACAAATATATCAGCAGACTTGAGTCAAACATTTTAAAGTAGGTGATCCTCAAATCTAACTGGAGGATGGCAGTGAACCTATTAAACTCTGATGTGTTTTAAAGTATTTTGATTCCTGCCGGTTTTCTATTCTATAGTCACTTCTTTCACAGTGTAACTGAGACCTTTGTCCTTTCCCCACAGTTACACAACGAAATAATCTAGAGCAACATCTCTGGCCAACCTGTAAATAAACCAGCCTTTGTTCGATTTTTTGGTGATAGAGAACCGGAGTAAAAGATGTTTTCCCATTACCTGCCCTGGACCGAGTCCCAAAAAAGGAAATAAATTCCCAGTTCCCCATTTATAGCGAAGAGATACTGGTTCAAGTATCGAAGGCTTTGTACTCTAATAGTAGGATTTTCCTTACAATGCCATTTTGGATGGTGCATAGCTGTATTTGAAATATTAAAAATCGGACTTGAGTATGCAAGCAAAGGTTAAGATGCCACACTGAGATAGCGCAACCAATAAATTTTGGAGATGCTGTGCAGATTTCAGCAGCACTAAATAAAAAGTAGGAGGTGTAAAATGACTGCCTCTTCACTTCAACTTGTCCGTTGTTTAACAAAGCGCCTCGGCGCCTGGCCGTCTGGGTTCGCGGATACTCACAATGGAGGGACGGACGTGGACCTCCCACTGCAGGTGAGTGCATGTCATCCTGCTTTGAATCTCCTCGGCTGGGCTGGAATTAAGCAGCAGGGGTAAATTAATGGGCAGGCACATCAACAACAGCTGGTACCCAAAGTGGCAGATCACTTCAGTATCCATGAGCACAAAGCACAAGGCCAGCGTTTGTTGTAGAAAACCACTGAAGAAAAGGTGAAATTAGCTTCCTCAAGACGTCAGACTGGAGCCTCGTTGTTCCCGTTGGATTTGGAATAAACTCTCTCTAAAGGTAAGAATTAAATCAAATTAAATAAATCATTTCGTCCAGCAGCTCCTGAGCTTCTGGCAGTCTTAGCATTTCCAGGGAAATGTCAGGACCATATATATTTTCTGAAGATTATTGGATGGTTCATCTTGGCAGAGAAATAAGACATTCACAATTAACAGGGTGCGTGCAGGCTTCAGGAAAGCCACCCTTTGTACGCTGCCAATTCTTCACCACCAATTTGTATTCACCATACAAACCAAACATTCACACTGCAACAAGGAACACAAAGAAAGTTATTCTAGGAGAAGCTATAAATTGGGTTTGTCGGGTGACTGTACGAGTCATAATCTTATAAGTAAAAAAAGAAGGAATCAAGCAACAAAAGAAAAAGGCCTCAACTGGATCACGTCTTCTGCTCACCTACAAAGAGCTCATTAACAGATATCCATATAGAGTAAACCCAGTCAGAGGGGGAATGAAATGTAAAAGGTACTGCTGTTTGGGATTTATATGAGATCTCCACAAGAACAAAAGCTTTCTGTCAGTCTGAATGAAACAGAAGATATTGCTTTTCCTGCGCTGGATCTGGACATTATCTTGGAGCCGCTGAGGATGACAGACTCGGTCGTTTGTCTGATGTAAATGAAATGGAAAATTAAATTAATTTTGCTTTAGATTGTTTTTAATGGAGTTTTTTTCTGTTCAATAAGATCAGGGAATAAATTAATTTTTCACCATGGAGAAATGTAAAGAGCAACAGTGATGGAAACATTTGGCGATTATTTGGAGAAGGCTCAGGAACGTCTTTACACAGATGCGGCAAAATTCAACTATTTTCTTCAAATGGATAGATGCTGTTTTTAGTTTTACTTTGTTTTGTGCAAAATGGAAAGACGAGTAGATCAGGAAAAAACAAGTAAACAACAAGGTGAAAATATTATGAAATAAAGAAATACACAAATAGATGAATGTCAAAGAAAAATCTGAGAATTTTAAAAAAGATATTGATATTGATATTAAATGTAAAAGTCAAAATGTAAATGGGAGATTAATATATTTGGAAGTTATATCATTTATGATGTAAAGTACCGTGTCAGAATGAGAATCTCCAATGAACTACATAGTTAAATAAAAGAAAGATAAACTAAATAAAAAAGAGAGAATATCATTTCCAACAACACCAGTGCACACACTTTTGAAAAAACAAAAACAAACCTGTTTTTTTCCTATATTTTCAAACTAGAATTTAGAAATTGCATTGTTAAGCATTTCACAAATAAAAGTCTAAAGCTGTTTACATTTACGTTGAAAGCGTGCATATCAAGTGTGCATGCGTAATCTTAGATCCTTCACAAATCCAGGCGGTGTGATTCTTGACCTAAATCGTGGCAACTTTAATTGTCTTTCTGGGACAGCCGTCACAATGGCTGCAGCTAAAACTGGGTGTGTGGGAGGAGGCATCGTGCCACACTCTGAGCAGGTCTGGTTTAAGTCAAACTGCTGTTACGGGAGTTTGTCAGGAGATGGAATATCAAGATCAGGTGAGAAGGTGCTTTGTTGTTATTTGAATTTGTTGTTTGTTTGAGTGGTCGCCCCAGATTGTCGCTGGGATCAGGAGGTTCGTGACCATCTTGGAGCTCCAATGGAATACCACCTCTCTTCTTCTGTTTACTCGAGCAATATCGGTCAAGCACGAACCTCTGAGATCAAATGTGCTCTGTCGGTTCACCATTGGTTTCATCTGCACTGCAACAGCCCTACTCAGCTAATAAGCCCTTGCTAATGAGGCCTGGAGATGATGGCCAGAAGGTGATCCCGGTAGTGGATCGATAGCGCACCACACGAGGAGTCAGCGCAGGGTTCATCATGACTCATCCTCGGCGCACCGTGGGGAAAACTGAGCTCTCACCAGCCGGTCCGCTGCTTCATAACGGAGTGTTAATTGTCAGAAATTTGATTTCACCTTTTCACGAGATATTAATGTCCCAAAGTTTTATTTCAGAGCCAAATCGATCGCAGGACGGTCGCACAAATAGAAAGACCTAAAGATAGATGGAACCAATCGATCAGAGTCAATGGACAGAGGATGTACCCACGAGTCACCTGGAAAACAAATGACCCACACCGTCACTTTGGATGGATGGATGGATGGATGGATGGATGGATGGATGGATGGATGGATGCAGGCTTGATAGATCTCTATGAATCTCATATTAAAATTTGAGATTAAGACTTGAGTTCATAAAGCTAAAACCGGGAACAACTTTGAAAACAAACAATAAAATCGATAGTAAAGTCAATCGATGAATCTACCAATCTTAATGCACCATTCACTGTCACCCCCCACCACCTCCCCAAGAAACCCATTAGTACACCTGTGTTTGTTGTTATGGTGCTTTAAGATCTCCTTGGATTACTGTGGTCTTTAAACGCAGTGGCATGCAAGTGTCATGGCTGGTGTGTGAGGTAGAGTCTGAGCAGATGAAGAATAAGGTCACTTTGTTCACATTAGCACAGCAAGCAAGGCGATGAATAATTAATCGCATATTTATAATTCATGGATGTTTAAGACAAATATGTGCAATTACTGTAAAGAGGTAAAACTCTCCTTTTAACAGAAAGGAGACTTTGGCTTTTTGAGGATAGTGGTGAAACTGAAAACATATTCAAGTCAACAAAGCAAACCACAACTGAGAACATAGAGCGTATGGCTTTAATGTCCACACAGCCCTTCAATGGAATCTCTTTGAGGAAAAAATGACCATCCAGTTATACAAATATTCTCCTATTTATCCAAGAATGTGTTGCGATAGCAGGAAAGTCGATGGAGTAGCCGAGCATCCCTCTAAAAATCCAAGCCATCCAGTGTTTCCGAGGCGATATCTGCTTTTGCAGACTCTGTAATTCCGCATATAATACACCTCTGGCATGTCCCCGGGTGTCCTCCCAGTTCAATATGCCGCCAATATCTCTGCATGCTGGAGTCAATGAGACACCGGAATCATACACTCAGATCGCCTTAACAGACTCTCACTACTAAGCTGATGGAGCAGGAGTTCAGGCTCATCTTAATGCTACAGCCGAACACAGATGAGACAATTGTCTTTTCCTCTCAGCTACCTGAAACGGTGGAGCCACTGTGACATTAAGGCCTACAAGTTATGGTGTTCATTTTTTTTTGGGAGGGGGGCGGGGGGCGGGGGAAGACTTTGGAGGCCGATATTGAATGAGCCGCAGTATATAGTTTAGCGATGCAACCTTCAGAATGTGAAATACTCTCGTTGTATAATTCGAAGGTGAGTTTATGATTCAGCCCAAAGGCATATAGCCACAGCAGCAACTATCTCCCGTCTGATTGAACAGTGAACGCCAGGAGATCTTGTGGTGTGCTGACAATAAAGTCAGTGGTCAGTCGTTGGTTGATGATTTCTTTGTTTTGCAATGCAGCGTTAAAAATAAGCTCTAATCACGGTCCCGCATGGAACCCGGGCGGTGGTGGAAATATTTTTAGCAAGACAATCTGTGGATTTTTTTTCTCTCTCCCCCCCCCTCGTTATCAAAAAATGCCACTTACAGTGTCATTGTGTGTGTTTTTGAGCAAACTGTGAAGTGCCACTGTAACAGATTAAATCTGCATTCTGTTCGCAAATATGATCCTGCTCAGTTTGGCTGGAAGCCACCGCCATGGGATGAATTTATTTACAAATTTATCATTGTAGCTATAATTTTCAGTGGTGTCAAACTGAATACAATTATGCTTTTGGTTCACGCCCGGGGCGTTGGCCCACTTAGCCCGAAGCTTGAACCACCTCTTACTGCGTCATGTTCAGTGGTTACTTTTAGTTGATTTTTTGACTTCCTGTAATTTAACCGAAGGTTCTGTAATCAGCTGTAAGGCTTTTAAGAGGAAAACTGCTGTTTTTATTTTTACTTTATTTTATTTTTCTAATTGTCCTCTGATACAGTCAGGGATCTTTAAACAAAAGTCAGACACCACTGGAGCTGATGCACCTACGACTTGCGTACTGGAGCTTTTTTCATCAAATTAGTTGATCTTTCTTACATTCACACTACATTCAGTTGAAACGCTGTCTCTTATTTTTCCCGGCACGATTTTCTTCTCAAAAGTTGCCGAGCATAAGTCGGACCTGTTCTTCATTCAAGTCGTGCACATCCTCCTCCTAATTTCACCTCAAAATGTACCGACTGTGTCACAGAACGTGGGTCTGATAAAGGATGCATTCATGGCAGAGCTTGGTGGATTGCACAGGTGTTCCTAATAAAGTGGCCAAGGTCATGTTCCACTTCAGTTGTGCATGTGCGCCACAGGTTCCGAGCAGCACCTGTGTTTGTAATCCCTTCATTTCTATATTTCTGACGATACCCGAGACTCGTGTGTGCACACTGACACCCAGGAGACTGAAGAAAACCGAGCAGACGTAAAGAGAGTAAAATTTATTCTAAAAAGTCTGCGCCGGCTAATGATTTCGGATCCCGAAGACACAATCAATAACCCGCATGCTGGCTCAAATGTTAAATCACAGTATGCCTGGTCCTTAATCATTTTCACACAACATGGAAAAGGTCATGTCAGAGGAGCATCAATCCACTGTTGACAAGCATTAATTAGATTAAGCGGGCGGACCTTGACCTGTTATTTCAACAGACTTCTTTGCTTTGGATTAGGTTCTGGGTCAGAATGACTTCCACATGGACCACAGACCACACTGTGACGTCTTGGAGGTATACATAAAGCTGAGACGTTCTCTTCTGAGGTTCGTGTGTATTCATATCACATGCACCAAGTTTCACATGTTGTGCTGTAAGTGCGAAGCTGTTTCCACTTAACAGAACACTTGATTTCCTCTGATACACATTTAAACCTTGATAATTTATTCAAATTACTGCAGTGTGAGTCAGTTTTATGTATCATACATAATTCAAACTTGTTTCAGGTGGTTGTTTTCCTGGGCTGGAAATTGTTTTGAGCTAATTAATGAAGTCCTAAGGCTTGATAATTAGAGATATGAGACTTATTGTGAATAAGGGACGAAGAGTTACAGGCAGTGTTGCTTGCTGAGAATGGAAAGTACACATCTAAACACCAACCCACTGAGTTTACACATGAGCCAGTGTGTTGTTGTCCAGCGTAAGAAACATTTTACTTCATTTGTTGATCGAGAAAATCCTACTCTGGGTCTGTTGGAATGATAATTGTGGTGTCAGAGCACAAAATCTTCAGATTGAGTTGGAAAAACGTGCAAATGATATTGTGTAAAGTTTCCAGCTCTACTTCAACAAAACCTGTGTGAAGCTGCTTTAGTTCTGGCTCCCGCAGTGCGCCTGTCTGTTCACGGAACCACATTGGGCAGGAGGGGCGATCTGCACCATCGCACATCGGTGAGCAAAAACAAAATACAGTACAGGTAAAACGCTCAGCCGACATAGCTGGAGAGAGTCAGCAGTGTCTGGAGTGACATAGACTTCAGAGGGGTTGATTCCTTGTGAGCAGCTGTTCTGTTTCCAACCACATAACATCTCTCCCCGTGTAAAATGGTCTTGACAGGAACTCATCGACAAAAAAAAGAAATGTGTTTGGGTTTTTTTTCTGTTAATTTATGATAAAATAGGATACGAGATAAGCATGATGAATTAGGAAGGTTGACAGACATTCCATAAAAAGTTCAGAGAAATTCAGTCACTCCTACGTATCTCTACTAAATGGAGGAGCAGCATATTAAAAGGTTGAGCTAAACACCCAACAAAGCAGAACGGTTGCAAAGCGTCGTTTGGATTCTTGATTCACCGCGCAAAGCCAGCGTGACTACAAGGCAAGGACTCGTGACGTCAGATGTCTCCAAAGCTGCAGAGGCTCAAATATCGAGAAAAAAATAACTCTTCAAAAAAAATGTATTTTACAGTGAGTTGTTCCCCTCACCCCAACAAGAACCCCCTCAAAAATATAGTTGAAGTTGCTTTTGTTGAAGTTACTTTTCAACACTGGAAGCGCTGTCACACTGTTCTACAACACAGAGCGTGTTAGAAAGACAGGGCCATCGAAACGCCCTGATTGAGATCTGGTGAACAGCAGGAAATGCAAGACTCTGTGTTTTGTATTTTCTCAACTCGTACAAGTGGCCGGAAGCTTCCAGCAACTGATGATCACGTCGATTGCTGCAGGTTTCAATGACTGATTTGAGTGTCAATCTTGTGCTCTGAGCACAGAGCTGCGAGACGGCTTTTAGTGCAGTCAAGTGCACTAAAGTCAAAGCGGTGACAATGGTATTAAAAAGACAACCACAGGCTAAATGTGGGACACGTTCACGCTGTGAATAAGAACAGCATTGGATGTCAAAGAGCATGAATATATGTGGAAATACGGATGTGTTCGATCCTCTCGGTCTAATTGTTGAACAGAACCAGGCGAGTTCCATAATGCCATCCAGACTTTGTCTTCTGCATTGCTGTTCTTCTGCAGATTGCCAATGAATAGGTGAACACAGACAATTTGTTTGCCACTCCTAAAGCTAAAATGAGGTTTACAGATGCCAGCTCCCTCAGAGTGAAAGCTATTTTCAGAGACAAAAGCTCATCAACATGAGTGACAAGCGCTGAAGGAGGAATCTGACCGAGCGGGGCGGGACTGCGTGAGGCTAACATTTCCTGGCACCAGGCAGATAGCTGCATTTTGTAGGTGGTTTTTACTGCGGTATCTGATTTTAAAGTTTGTTGTTCAGGATGAAAAAAAATAAAACAAAACCACAACTTCATAAACAAGCCTGATTGGGCTTCTTAAGTTTTGAGCAATACAAGTGTTGGTGCATCATTATTTAAAAGACATTCTTGACTTTATTTGATGATAAAAAATACATCATGTAAAATTCCCAACTTCAGTTAAGATTTAATTCAGAAGTTACAGTTACTTGTTATGCATTGTGGCATTTAAAAAAGCTACATCACAAAGGAATAGACAGTAAAAGTGAGATAAAACTGAAGTATTTCTGCATTTTTTTCCATTTCCACTGCAAACGATGCTGTTAAAGCGGATACTGTGATCACATTCGGTGCCAATGGCCTCCTGTGAGCGGAGTTCATCTGTATCTTCCCACAATGTGTCCTGTCTGAATGTTGCGTCTGTGTTGCAGTAGATTTCTAAATGCTGATGACACAGCATCCGTCTCACCAAGCACGTCTGTACATCTGTTACCGAGATATTAAAACTATCGAGTGAGCGCCTCCACGACTACAGATGACGGGGAAGAGCCAAGGGCAGGGGGGGGGGGGGGGTGGAGTTTCCCCACCGGGTGCAGGGACCGGCTAAAACATGACGGTGGTGCTCCCTCGTTCAAGGTGATTTCTCTCACCGCTACTGTCACAATTACCTCCGTCAGATTCCTCCCATGTTTGAGCTCCACCTTCTGCTATGCCTGTTCCGTCAGCAGATTTAATTTATCAAGGCGATCAGGAACAAAATGACTTGAAACGCGAACATATGCACACACGGACACGCAGACGCACACACACGGTAACACAACAGGACCCCTACATAAACCGCTGACCTTTACCTCTAAACCGCAGCATTAAAATTCATAGACCATGAAGCCGAGTGCCTGCTGCTTATCTGTGGGACACAAGCGCTGTGTTTGTTTCGCAGTTAAGGCTCTTTCTCAATGACCAGTAAGTACCACATATTACCAAGTTAATAAAATAGTGTGAATAATGATTGAGTTTCATTTTGAACACATTATTACGGCATTACATGAAAGAAAATGCTGAAAAATAGTTAAAAAAGAAAAAAAACTTTCCCCAAACTCTGCAGTCGCCAGGAGCTCTACATCACCTTTTGACTCAGTGGTTTGGGTTTTATGTCACATCTCTACCGTTGCGATCCATTTGCATTGCTTCCATTCACCTTCAGCCACAGCAGGGATACTGTGCGTGTAAAATCGTGACACACAACCCGCTCAGCGCCCACTGGCAGTCGCAGAGTTGAAAACTGGCTGAATAGTTTGGGAAATGAATGAGAAAACTCTTTTATTCCCCCCACACAAAAGCTCACATCATCTGTAAAGAAAAGAATAAAATTGATCTTAGAGAAAAGGAGGAAAAACAATATTATCTTTTCTCTGTTTGTGTTTATAGTGCAAGTACAACACCTTAAAATTTGCAGGCTTCTTCAAAAGTAAAACGATGCTTCTGTAAATGCTCTCATCATTGAAAATAAATCAAAATGATGTTTGGATGTTTGCTGTCCTGCCGTGCAACAAGCATGTCTGGATTGTTTTCGTCTCCCGAGCATCTGATTTGTCCCCGGTTTCTTCTGCCGGCTGACAAATGCGTGTCGAACATACAATCATAAAGACCTAACATCAGACACGGAGTCGTGCGACAGATGGCGCAGCCTCAACACAGCTCTGATCTCAACAGCGTCGAGTCCCCCCTGGATTACGTGAAGACACCGGAGACACGGGGACAGCTGGGAGGGAGGAGAGTCACACCAAAATATTGATTTAGGTTAGTTTGGGTTTGCTGAACTTTATACGTCGTTAATTGATTGTGTTTTTTTCCCCCCAAATCTTCACTTCATTTTCAGTGAGCAGAATCCGTTTTCCTTTTCTGGTACCAAATATTTATGATACTCGTGTACATTTCATCCTTTAAAAAATGTTATGTTGAAGCAAAATTTCCTGCAGCTCTTTCTTGTTGCTTTTCACCTATGTGTTCTTTTAACTCGGCACAAACCAATAACACACATACATGAAAACAGTCATTTGTTTGCGTTAACTTGTCATTAAGACAGATGAATCCATGGTAAAATGGCAGCTTTTATGGACTCGGCCGAGGTGTGTTTGTATGCAGAATAAATGTGCACAGCTGAGACAGAGCTTAACTGCAGTTCATTCATCATAAAATGATTTTCTGTCCGTACATTTATTTATGTCTTTTAATAATGGATAAAGGGAAATATGTCAGGCTGAGCTATGGTCCCTGGTACCAAATCTTTAAGCTGCTGTGTATGGACTTTGGGCTTTTATTGAGATCCTGGGGTAAGCTTGCGCTTGGCGACCAAAGCGGTGTCGTCAGGTTTTCAGCAGAGAATGCACAGCTGCCTGCAAGACGCAATTCATATTTATCACCTCAACACACGTGAAGTGATGAATATGGTAAGTCTGGCTCTATTCATTAACGGCATGCCTCGAGGTGACAGTGATCAAAGTTACAATCTCAGAGCGGAGTGATAACTTAGTTGAGTGTGTCTCGGCGGCACTGAATGACTCAGGTGTGGAAGCGTCTTTTGGGACACTCCGCATAACTAGGATTGAAGGTGCCGGAGGGCCGCGCAGGTTCTCCGAGAGTGAGCAACAGGGTGTGCGAAAAAAGCAGAGCCTGTTAGATTCCATCTATCTTCAAATGGAGCTCTGGTGTGTGAGGATACACTTCGGAGAAAGGTGTGAGGCAACCGGCTGTAATATCTTACTTGGGGAATCCTTTCCTTTTGACACTTGTCCCGACGTACATGCAGCTGGTCTGTGAAAGTTTCTGTCAGCGAGGGAGACTGTGGCGGGATCAGATGATGCTTTCATGTCGGATGTTTCTCTAGGAATGTCAAAATTCCCACTTCACTCCGGGCGAATCTCCAAGGGACGACAGTGTGAACCGAATCCAGACCTTGACGTGTCTCTGCTTTCCATCTTATTTAACCCATTGTGGTGACACAATGTTCTTAACTGAGCCACGATGACAGCTAATTCTGTCTAGTTTTCACAGGTGCTTCGCAACAAGACTTCAGATACCGTTTAAAACTCAATGGGCCAATTTTATGAGCCCAAGATGTAGCACTTTTAAAGCTGTCTTGATTGCATGTGTTCACCTCCAGCATCATTTCAATAACTGAGGCTGCGACCAAACATACTACTCGTGACTTGAACTTCCTTCTGGGGGCTTTTTACAAGCAGTGATAAACAGCAGATCAAAACCAAATGAGTCAACATCTCACTAAGGTGGGCTACGAACACTGAGCCAAACATGGACAAAGGTTTCAGTTCCATGCTTTACAAAATACTTTCTGTGTCTCAGTGTGATTTCTATTTTTGACTTGATGTCATACAGTCTGAACAATGTCCCAGTAACACCAAGAGCCTGATTGTAATGATACAATTTTAGTCTCTTGCTTAAAGGCCATGTTTTTTTAGTCATTTCCAACAAAAATAGATAAATCCTTGGCTGGAATGAATATTTTTTGATGAAAAAAAACCATATATAGGCTACATAGTAGCCAAAAGTCAGACAGCTAGAGTGAAGGACCAGCCAGCAGCATGATCGTGGACAAATGTAAATCTCTGCTGTGTCGCTGCCCACACTCTGTCTGGATGCCTCAGCATCAGGGCCTCCTCCACTGGCCTTGCTCGCTGACGGCGTACCTTCACAATCTACAGCCAGACTAGACTCATAAATATAAGTCAGACGTGTGTTTTACCGAGATATTCATCAGCATTACCAACGGCAAACTCACAAAGGCATGCTGGGTAGACTATACCATGAGGCAACTGCAGAGACTTTTAATTTAAATGCATCTTCAGACTCAAAGCATTGAATTGGAAGATGCATTTTCTTTGTGTCTCTTGACTTGAATCTTTTCATGTCTTACTGTCACTTTTAGGAAAGCATTTCACTGCATTCAATGAGATACTGATGGTAACAGTGTCAAATGATGCCGCTGTCATTACTATGATAAGCAGGGATTTTTGGAGCCACCCTTAAGTCTTCTTTTCTTCTCCCAGTCAGACTTCACAGCTCACTTTCTCTGGGTTTTTAGGCACCTTCCACCTGTGCGTTACCTTCCAGGAGGAAAAGTGTCTCCTCAGGAAGTTTCATCTCCTCTCTGATGTTTCACTTTCTGTCCTTTAGCACTTTGTTGGCTGCATTTAGACTCTAAAAACACTTTTCTGCCTTTTTTTTTTTTGGTAACATTTTCTCTGCTCTCACACTCAAACACATGTTAATATGTGTAAAGTATCACACGTTTGTTTACGGCCCAGAATGTTTTTTTTTTTTATTTTGCAGCCATAGCAAAACCTTAGACAGCACAACAGTAACCGTCCTCCATTTGTTGTCTTCAATCCAATCTTTAAGGTTTTGAAAACATTTTGCTTCTCATCCCAGAGCTTCAAAACTGCTAAATAATAATAATAAAAAAGAAGACAGGCGCAACATTGCTAAAACCTTCACCAATTACAATTGCATTTTAGAAAACTATTACCTGGATGACAGAGTCTCAGCAGACAAACTATAATTTAAAAACTGCTACTTTCAGAAATTTGCTTGGAGAATACATGGTCATTCATATGACCACAAGGAGCAGTGACACATTAATTACAACAGTTGTCCTCTTCCCTCCCCTTCTTTTATTGGTGACACGTTCTTTATCTTTTTTTTTTTTTAAGCTAGCAGACGTGTTACAGCCAAACAACTTGCTGTAAATAGCACCAAAACTGCAACTAACAAAAATCAATGTTCTCAAATCAAAAACTTATTTCAATGCCTTATCAACATGTCTGTCATGGCCTGATGGCCTTTTGTCTCCATTTGTGGTTTGTGTTTATCTCACGTTCCTTTTTATTTTCATCTTTTTCTCAGTAAATCCTTTCAGTGAATGTTTCATGGTTTCAGAGTTATTTGTATGTTGGTGTGTCTGATGCGTCCATGTGTCTTCAGTGTTTTTCTGAGATCCTTGTGGTCTTTCTCTTGAGCTTCACCTGTTGGCGACCCTGATGCTTCCACCTGCATCTCTTCTGCTTTCTGTGTCCTGAGTTTTGGTTTGGTTTCTTTCACGCTGTCGTCTTTGAAGGAGATGGTAATTGTCAATTAAGACTGCTTTTAGGTTCTGAGTTCTCCTCCTGCATCTGGGTCCATTTGTCCTCGTCACACCACAACCGACAATTATTTGACGACTGCAATCATCCAATACAGTCCGATGCCACGCGGCAATTTTCTGTGAGTCACAAGCAGTTCTAAAATCCCTGAAAACTCTCTTTATTCAAGGTTTGTTTAATGCCATTTCAAAAAGAACAATGAGCCCACATTGTGTCATGTCCTCTTCATTTGGTACAACTACCAGCGAGGGATCAAGTTTCAGTCCTTGGCCCGTCTCCAGTTCTTTATTTAGTCTCACCTGAAAGGATCCGTCCGTGTATCTCCTTCCTTGTACAAGGTTGGCCTTTCCACTCTCTGAAGCTTCGAATAGAAAAAAATAAAAGCCTCGGCATTAGAGCAGCCATAGGACTCTGGATATTTCACTGACCTTTATAGATGCAACAGGGGAAGCAATAACCCTGTCTTGAACTTCAAATGCTTCATTTAAGCTCTTGGGCAGTAAAACATTGTTAGTAAACAGCATTGATTTGGCTCAGACACATTCGATGAGAATACCCAGTAGGACTGCATAAGCAATTCCTTTAAAAAAAAGAAAAAGAAAGACCGGCACTGATTCATACATAAAAAAAATTCATTCTTTCATCTTTTACAGCGCTTTCTCTATTTGAAGGTTGCGGAGGTGAGAAACAGACAACAACCACACACCCATTCACACCAATGGAAACTTTAGAGTCAGTAACTGAACTCGTGTTTGGACTGTGGGAAGAAACCCATCATGCACACACAATGAGATCAAGTCGACTCGACGGAGTAAAGCTCCACTCTGGGCTCCAACCCTGGAACCCCAGACTGTGAGAGTGCAAACCACCAGACCAGGGTGTCACCCACTATAGTCAAAACAAGTGTTCTAATACTTGCATGACATTAAAAACATCACTTAAATGGCAAGACACTCTTTGCTGTTTCATAGCCAACTAAGGTGGAAAGTCTCCTGTTATCTACTGTAAAGTGTGCTTGGATGCAGGGAAACTGCTTCAATTACAAAGCAATAAATCTCTGGGAACAGCATATGGGGCAAAAGACCTACAAATTACACTTATTAATGAAAGTCTCCAAAAAACAGCTATAGGGGCCACATTTTTTGAATACCTCGACCTTTCACAGCAAAGCTCACAAGTGAGGTAATTGAGGTACCCTTGTTTGCAGCGATGTACGAGGGAACGTGATTGCCTACTTGTTGTGTAATAGCAAAAGTGTAACAAGGAGCATAATAAATTGCCTGCTCTCAGGGACTTCTAGTTAAAGCTGTATTATTATGGATCAACAGAGCTGTTTAGCTTTCAGGGAATCTGCATCGGGTAACATAAGGCAACTTCTGCTGAAGAAGCGAAGCTTAGGGACAAGATTATACCGTGGCTGCCAATGCAGGAGATGCTGCTGCAAGCAATTAAAAAACAACGCTTCTGCTTCCAAAAAAGAGTTTTACAGCATTGCGATGCAGACCCATTGAGACAGAGTGAATACCTTTCACTTCAAAAAAGAAGATCCATGCAATCTAAAATTGGATCGTATGGATAAATAAATATAAAAAAATAAAGACCCGACCAGGGGAATAAAACGTGTTTAGACAATGAGGATTGGGTTACTGTAGCATAACATCCGAGCCATGAATCAACAAGAAGCCTCACGTTCACCAGCCAGCTAATCCAGTTTGCCTGATGCTTCACGTATTGTATGTCACCACAGTTATCTCTGGACACCACTTTGGATGAGGAAACACGTAAACAAACAGCAGTGCAAATAAAGGAGTGTCGCCCTGGTGCTTTTTCACGAAAAGCCAACTGCGAAACATTTCTTCAGTGTCATGTTTCACAAATGATTGCTGCTCCCATATTGACAACACACGAATGGATCACACATGCGTTTCCCACATGAACCGCATCTACAATTTGCATTTGCAATTCCAGTTCGCATATTGCATCTTTGATCCCCACATGCTGATTCGCAACCTCTGGGCTAAAACTTCCCCAAAACTGTTCAACAAGCTAACAAGACAGAAGACCGTTGCGAATGGTTGAAACTGTATAAATAGTTGAATTGAGGTAATGTAAAATTAATATGAAGCCATACAGAATTAAAAAAATATATCACAATCAAATACTGTTGGCACAAAGCAGCACCAAAAACATCAATCAGACAAAAAAAAGGCAGAATTGAAGATACATAAATGAAAAATGTGTGAGACAGGATCCTCACTTGTGCAGAATCAGTGCCTTGTGTTTGCAGCCTTAAGGAGTGAACGGATTTGTGCATTTGGAGTCAACAGCAACATGCTTAAGAAAAAAATGGCACAAAGATAGAGAAAGTAACCTACGTTACAACGATGGCCCAACACTAAAGCCTGTCTTGGTGTTATATTAAAGATAGTCTCTCATCCTTTCTTCTGGACACATCCTCAAAAAAGTGACAAATGCACAGATTTGACTGTTTGCCAGCTACCAAAGTGAACTCGGCTCAGCTCCATACTCAATGTTCAAACTGGCCTTTTAATAAAGTCTTTTGTATTTTTGTTAGCTGGAAATAATATCGAACAAATCTGAAAGACACACATTGAACAGACGACTGCAGATGATTCAGCTTCAGTGGGGTTATCACGGCAGTGAATAAGCCACTGACACATTAGATATTATTAGCGATGTGACACATGGCTGTTAGGTTATGAAGAGCTGGTGATTCATTCATGGATCACGAGTGTGGGGAATAATACTAAATGCTTTCATCAAACAAATACAATAGGTTGATGTAGATCATTGAGCACATCATTGTAATTGTAGTGTAGATATGCAAACCCACAGGGATTTTAGTCTACTTAGCAGCGTCAGAAGCCACCTAAGAGAAAAACAACACCGTTTTTACTCTTTGAATATAAAGATTATGATTTGAAAAACACAACAGCACAGACTATCGAGCCGCCTATGCGTCGCAGACACACACGGCTGATGTATATGCGCCATTGCTCCAACCCTCTCAAATCCCAAAAGTGGTTGCTTTCGGGTAATCCTGCCGCTGCCCGGCGGAGACTCGTCCTCACCTGATGATGAGCGAGAGCTTCCCGCCGTTGTCATAAATAACAGTCCGCTCGGCTGGATGACGTCCAAGCCGACTTCATATCAACAATAGTTCCAGAAACCTCCTGCCTTGGCAAACAGCTGGGTGAGATTCATCATTTTCTATTGCTCCTTTTTCCCTATCCTGCTGTTTTCCTGCTTCCCCCCATTAGCCTCCGCCGCACCATGCGTTTACTTCAAGGATTATCAATCAACGGATCCTTCCTCCCATCGAAAGTCACTCTGATGCTGCAGTGTTTTCTTGTACGACGATGAGGAACTGCAAACATCATCTGTTATCATGACACTTTTCTAATATTTATGATTACACTGTCTTTTTTGGAGTTTACAAACCAAAATGATGCGACAACATTTCATCACCTCCAGTTTAGTTTCGTGCCACACATAAACGTCATTTGGTTGTTTTACCTCTTTTGCATTTCTTTTGTTTACTGAATTATCATGTGATTACAGACTTTGTCTTTTCTTACACAGCTTCTCAGACATAGTTTGTGGGACCAAAAAGTTGGAGGTAATGTTTAAGTTGCAAGTTGCTGAATTCTGAAGCATCAAACGTGAGCTAAAATGTGCAAACGGGTGGGTGAAAGAAAGGCTGGAGACACAGGGGGTCTCAGAATGGGAGCTACTGGTCTACTGGTATGAGGCTGGACTGTCAGACTTTAGGAAGAGAGTGGCGCACACAACCCTCCGTATGCTACTGAAAATAAACCGAGACACAGCTGCAGCGGTTGTTAGGAAGCAAAGAAAAAGCCAGAACAATAGGAGAATGTTGAGTAGCTGCTTCTGTAAACGATGACACCCCTTACATCGAAAACAGATGGATAAGTGCTTCTCACTTGGCAAAGAGATTATCTGTGAAAAATGATGTTTTAGTGACTGCTGCAAGAACACTGAACTGCAGGATTGAATGCTCATGAAAGACGGAGAAGGAAGGATGATGAATATTGACAGGATGATCAGATGTATCCGTGACTGATTCGTTTGTCTGAATGTCTGCCAGCCTGCTTGTTGAATGTCACACATGTAAGTGGGTGACTTGGTACAAGGGGGAACTGTGTTTACAACAGTGCTCGGTGAAAGTCAGGCTGAACACAAGTGTTTTAACAGGAACCAACATCAAGAGGGAAAGAATTTGGAAAGAGAGCCCCAAAAAGAATGACCTCAGACTCACTGCAATAATCCTAAAAAAAGTGCTTCATGGAAACATGTGAAAGCTCTGACTGGGACAAGGATGTCCTCTGACGAGAAGGACTCTGGAGTACTTTAAAGTGGAAGGCAGAACAAGACAAACCCTCCAGCAGAGCACAGCTGCACGGGGAAAGAAAGAAATAAACACTGACTGTGAAGAATGAATGGATGGGTGCAAGTGGCTGTGACCTGATGGGTACAGCGATCGCCTTTCAATCCAAAGGTTGGAGGGTTCATCCCCATCTCGGCCCGTCCATATGCCGTCATGTCTTCCAGCAAGACACCGAATCCCAAATTGCCCCCCAATGGCGTGCAGGCACCTTGCATAGCAGCTGCCCCCATCGATGTGACTGAATGTGACTAATAATGCAACATGATCTCATATATCAATAAAGGTCCATTTACAATAAATGAATATATCTTAGCAATTAATGTGTTCTACGGGACGTATTATGAGTTTTGCCCATTTGTGCCATTTGTTGTGTTTAGATATAAGAGGACAGACTCAACACTTAGCTAGAAAAAAAAAGTATTTATATGCATCACAATTGTAATACAAGTAGGAAAAACGCATTTTTGAATCACTGTCAAAGCTGTTCAATGCTTGGGGGAAACACTTGGTTTGGGCGATTAGGTAGCATATGTGCTTTTATTGTGGAGTAAAAAAAAAGGCATAATTTTTCTTCATTTAAATCAGAGCTTCAAAATATAATTGGCATATATTCTTCAATTCACAAAATGTTGTCAGATGGAGCATCATTATTTTACTTGTTTCATTCTATACGAGTGCAGTATAAGTTATTACATGCGTGTGTGTCACCAACAAGAAGTTCATCAAGTGTGTTTGCTGCGTGGAGCTGCCCTTTAAGACAGAAAGGTGCATCTAGGGCGTGCTGTGGACTTATGGAAAGCAGTTATTATGAATCACGCGCTGAAGACAGAAATAATGGATTTCTCTGATTAATTAAGCTGAGGGAAATTTAATTGCCCCTGTGCTTCCTTTCAGATGGGTCCTTTGACAGAAGTGAGGACTTCTTCCTTTCTTTTTATTGCAAATGGAGTGATACAAAAACCCACATATTGAATGTAGGAAAAAGGCACATACACACAATTGGAAAATATCTTTTTTTTTTTTTGTACCAAATTTCTGAGCCTTCCAACGTAATTTTACTTTTTTTCCCCACATTGCTTTACTTTGCATAAAGGTCACTGTACCTTCTCTGAAAATCAGTCAGCATGTTTGAATGTCATTGCTGGGGATTACCTTCCGTGGCATGCAACGTAATGCATGCCAAACATTTACAGGCGATCATGTCCTGCACTACAATTATTCTTGTGTGTCCCCTGTCGAATAATCAATTGTTCAGTGAAGTAATAAGCTAATATTAGAGAAACAGACTGCGCCGTGGCCATTGATGTACAAACCAGCACCGGGTCCGTCCAGCGTTTTGATCTGTTCCCCGAGCTTCAGCGGGCGTTCTGCTCATCGACAGCTTTCCTCCAGAGAGGAGGCCTGTATGTATGAGCCGCCGCTGAAGGATCAGAGTGTGGCCTGAAATTAACTGGATATTGATTCAGAGCAGAGCAGTCCCCAAGACGGCTATTTGAAGGTGCAGCACACAGATAGTTAGACGGCACATTGCTCTGAATTCAGACCAGAGACTTAGAGAGGCTTCATTTGGTCATGGAGTCAGGGGATTTCTGTCTCGTTAGGTGGCCACCTTTCATACAATGACATTGAACCGAAAGCAAAGTCGCCGGGATCGCGTTACACTGTCAACCCTAACAACTTGCTGTGCAAATGTCTCTAGCACTTGCGACACGAATGCACTAAACACATCCAGTTTTCGAAAGGTTCCCCAGAAAGCTGGCACCATATCAGGAGCCTTTTCTGTCCATAAAAAGACAACACAAAGGTAACACGACAGGAGTGATTCAGGGTTCATCGCCGCCGGGAACCGTTTTAGAAAAGGACCGTCAACTCTGTCTGGATGAAATGTTTGCCCATTCACAAACTTATGGGGTTTCCCTGAAGTCCATTTGCATGTGGACGGAGCAAGAGTTGACTGAGCTTCTTATCTGATTATGATCAGTAAAGTGAAGTCAAGTCAAACTTCAGAAAGAGGCAGCCAAAACAATGACTGATACGACTGGATGTTGCTCTGTTACTCCACAAGTTGCTGAATGACACATTGTGTTGCTGTACAGTGATTATCACCATTCTGCGTAAAAAGTAAAACCCACTGCTGATGTAAAGCACTTTTTTCCCCCTCCACCTGCATTGTTTCAGAAGAATACATCTGACCACTCACTGGGCTCAGAACTGCTGATCTCAGGAATCAGAGTCCCAAGCGTTGCACTTGCAGCACCCGTTGTGTCCCGTAACCTCAAAGAAAGATGGAATTATGGTTCTCTGGGGTGCATAATGGAGACCACATATGGGGCCATTTCTTTCGTATTTTTCATCTCAGTTCTTTTTTTTTTTTTTTACATTGCTCCCAAAAGAAGACAAATAGTTTCCCACAGGTTTGCAAAAACAACCCCTTCATGCAGATCTGAAGTGAAGCCCAGGTTTTGTATAACACAACAAAACACTTTAGTATTTAAATAAATCTGTTAAAGAATCTTAAAAAAACCCACAAAAAGTCAAAATTACGAACCTTTATATTCAGAGATCTAAATAAAAATTCTGGATGAAAGAACATATTTAGTGTGAGGTTTTACGTCTTGAGGACATAATCTGTGTCAATGGGTCAAGTAAGGCCAAATTTTCCCTCTGTGACAAGTGAATTATGCATTGAAATGAGAGGGTGTCATGTTGCTTTTTGTGCATGTATTCTCCCTTTTGCACAGTCGCGAGTGCCACCAACATGCACTGAAATGGTTCCTGACTGGTAGTGAAAAGAAAAAAGATTGCATGTCCACTTTAGGTAGAAGGAGAAAAAATTTCGAATGGAAGAGTTTAAATAATTTGGGGTTTTATTCATGATTGATGGGAGAAAGAAACACAAGACAGACTGACGGCTGGGACAGGAAGCGATTCATCCCCAAACTCTCCTTCGGTCATGAACTTCGGGTCATGACAGAAAAGTATGAGAACACGGATAAAAGCCGTCAGAACGAGTTTCATTCAAAAGGGCGACGAGCTTCACCTTTTGTGACAGGGTGAGGAGTTCTGGGAGGAGCTCTGGAGTGAGTCTGAAGCATCAAGAGGAGCCAGTCGACGTGATTCAGACTTCCGATTGGGAGGCCTCCTGGTCACCTCCCTTTGGAGGTGCACCAGTCGGTTGAGGGGGACGAGGCCCCCCCCCTCCGTGGTCGGCCTGGGACCCACCAGATAGATGACATCGCTCCAGAGTGCCTTGGAGCAGCTCCTGGGTCCCCCGGGGTGAGCCTGGTGGAAATTGAAGCGGACGGTAATGCCCAAGCTTCTCTGCTCTCCTGATTGCCACCACTCAGTTTGTGGACTTGGTGGGAGAGAAGATGTATGTATGTATTGTATCTGTAATGTATTGTATCACTGCAACAGTAAACACATCATTCAGTTACTACAATAGCAGGAGATCTGATTTTGTCAACTACTAATGGATACATACAAAAAATGATGCTGTGCGCGTCTGATTAAGTCAGATTTGCTCTCAAAGTTTAAGGTGACACATATAGGGAAGAATATTATCATGAAATCACATTTGTTTTGAACTTTCGCTCAAAAATCCTTTTGATTTATTCGGAACATCAACATTTTATCTGAAATAATTTCTTGTGAGTATCTTTAATGAGTAATAGCAAAATATAAGCGCTCCTAATTTAAGAAAATACTGGTGGAAATTCTCTTGTTGTGCACAAGCACCAAAACAGTATTGCCTTCATTTTCGTGTGCACACAATTGAAGAAAAATGGTGACATTCAGCACATAAATGGTACAACATTGTAATGTGTGTATCAAAAATGTCTCCAAAAAAGTAGTAATTGGGTGGCTGCTGAGCGGGCTATCATGGATGAGTTGTGCAGTGACAGCAGCCATTAAGTTGTGTACCGAGAGTACCAAGCTGGCTGGAGGCCTCCGGGGAGATATGTCAGAGCCTTTTAGTGGAAGAGGAGAAGAGTGATGGAGCACCCCACCCTCATGTATCTCCCACTCAATGAGCAGACGGACTACTTAAAGAAAGTCTGTGATTGGCAGCCAGAAATGTACCAACTGCTTATTGTGCTCCTAAAATGTATGAATAATACATGCGCGGCAAAGGGTATGTTGCAGTATCTTAAAATGAACACATGTATCAGTAGCTGCTGTGCACCTTTGAGGTTAATAAATATTCTGTTGCTACTGCTTTTTATAGTGATTTTTTATGGATCTGTGGTTTGGCCCCCGTTCGTTTGTGGCTGTAATAAAGTGGCAGTTAGAGCAGCTACATTTGCACCACAGTGATGGTGCAAAACGCAGAGGAAAGAAAGGATATATTAGGCAGCATAAATTCAACAAAAGGAAAAGTAGTGAAAGCTTCAGAGCTGCTGAATTTTCAGTGGCCATAACTGGAAAAACTCCTGAAAATAACCGATTCCCTTTTACCATATAAAGGCCATTTGTGATCCAGTTGAGAAGTCAAACTTAACTACAAATGTGAAATATTATTTATGAGACATATAAAAAAAAATCGCAGCCGAGGGATTATGCATCATTTTCGGCGAGAAGTGGGGAGAAAACATTGGAGCATTTCCTGTATAGTGTTGAAAACATATCGCGACGCAAGTACCGCCGGTGATTTTACGCTAAAATACATACACCAAGTGACAGCAAACGAGCATGTGGGCTTTTGAATTGCCTTATACTGCGTGTGACTCATATTTTTGTCACCCACAAGATTCGACTGGAAAGCGCTCGCATGACACTTTAATCGCTGCAAATCAACCTAATTGTACCCTCTCTCTGGTGCTGACAGGAGATTCAGCTCACTGGAAAATTGCGTTACCTTCGTTCATCGTGGCAGTTCCCTTGAAGTTTGCACTGCACTGGAGGATATTCCCTTTAAACAGAGCAAGGTGGACAGTCGGAACAAAAGGAAACAAATATATTGCCTTCATGTATGTTGAGCCTAACACGCCATCCGAATGCAAAACGGCAGCAGTGGTACCGCACACACCGGTGATTAGTATGCCGGTAATACCCATACTCTTAAGGTCATTAGAACAGATAAACACATGCAGCACATTTGCGGAATGCCTAATGCCAAATTGTCTGCTTTCTCTCAGGGCAGACGCAGCTGTGAAATGTTCCTCAACAGGCCCAAGTCTCATAATATTTCCATTTAAATGGCAGGACAAAGACGACCAAACTGCAGTGTTATTCAGAAAGAGGAGCAGGCTTTAGGCTGACAAGATTAGCTTCTTTATCCTCTGCCTCCTACTTCACTCTCTGTGTCACGGTGTCTAAATAAGCCTTTCCTCGAGCTTTTTCGAGAGACATCCTAAACTGGAGATTCCACTCAGCACCCTGAGGCGCCATCAGAGCCAATCTCATACCGACGGCATGACATCAAACAAGTTGAACCATTTTAAATCATCTCCGCAGAGTGCAAATTATCCAAATGTGATCTCACTCTTAACAGGTTACAACTTAATAAGATCCAATTTGATCTGCGTTACGAGTGTCTCAAATACCTCAGCGATGGGCTCATGTCTTATGCTAAATTATATCAGTGGTGCTAATGATGTTAGAATAGGTTACTGCTAATGGTGAAGGGTATAAGTATGAATGCAATAACCCACTGAGCCTCTGAATGCACCTTATATTTGAGCCCCGTATAAGCAGCACAGTGAAAAGTCAGCAACCATCACGATGAAATGTATTAATTATTGTAATGACGTGATAAACATCAAATCTTGCATCTCTAATCTACTTGGTATGTATTTGTGACCTGTGATACTGCATACCTTGAATCATCTCCTGCAACAGTGAACAAATTCAATGATTTTCAATTGAAATTGGTCTTAAACTTCAATGTTGTCAGTGGGAAAAGAGAAGAAACAAAGGGAACGGCACGTAATCAATGGCCGCTCAACCGACAAAAACTATTATATGTCTTAAAGCACTGGGCCTCCCAGCTTTGAACTGAGCCATTGTGGACAAATAGCCTTTGACTTACGGCTCCAACATGGTTTCAGACCTTTGAAATGCCACCCACAACTCAATTTTCAGGGACTGCACAGGGGAGATCCACCGAACCACACCTTCAAGAAACAACAAGCTTTAAATCAATGTTTTTCTTCAAGGGAATTGAACCAAATGATCACTCAAACAGCATTACGAAAAAAAAGTCATGAGTCAAAAGAAAACTGACTTTGTCAAACCACCAAGGAGCAAACATCCTGTAAAAACACAAACAGGTGGGAGAAAATAAACACGAGGAAAATGAGAATGAGTTAAGATTAAATGAAAGCAGCTCACTATCAAGTTGGTATTTCAACTTAAAAAGGCTGACTTAAAAAGTCCAACCCTATGTTGGACTGGTAACTTGTCCAGGACGTAGCTGTAAACCACTTACACTCATCTGGGAAAGTAAGTTTTAAAAGCAGTACAGAAGGTCAATGGATGAATGTACACAAACTACACTATGTGCAGTATGAGTCGATTAAACATTGAAGTTCGCCTCTTAATAAACAAAACAAAACAGCTCTTACATAAATGATGAGAGTAAAACAACAGTAAGTGGTTGACATTGTATCATGGTATCACTGCATGCGAAGCTTTGCCTTCAGCTTCTTTGTGGAGAATCTGTCTATTCAGCCGTGCGAATTCTTTGAGAGCGCCGATTAAATTCCCAGTGGCCAAACTGAGCAGCTTGAGTGATTGCAGGGGGGAAAAAAGATATAAATTGCTTAGTGCATGTTAAGATAATCTTAAGGAACGTTGTACTCAGGGAAATTCAATGATGTGATATGTGCACAGCTTAAACTATCCACCTTTTCCCAGATAAGAGAGGTTGTGAGGAAAAGTCATTTGGCCGGAGATTAAAACCAAATGCTGCTGAATTAACGTTGTTCCCAAGAATGCTTGTGATGCTGATTCTAAAAATACATTTTAACTGTATATGCCTGAGAACCGCAGGGGCAAAATTCATACTAAGTGGATTCAGGAGGGGTGGGGTGGGGGGCTAGGGGGATAACATGCAATGCGATCACGTATGCCATGGAAGTGTTGCTGAGTCATTGTCTGGCACTAGGCATGAATTGTTAATGTTTCACACCCAATTTTTCCCGTCTCCTTTCTTGCTAATGTGCCTTTTTTCTCCGATGGCCATTCACAAACCTGGAGGATGACCGGAACAAATGACAAAAGTTTCTATTACCTCTTGCCTTTCAGAAAAGTTCCTTGTCTGCAGGAACACCTGGGCAATATCTGGACCGCCTCTGCAACAAGCTGTGTTTTATATCCACTGGCATGAGTTGTCACATGGCTTGTCACAGTAATAACTTCACACCTCAAAGTACAAAAATCACAAGACATATTAGTAATTGCCCTGTGCGAGGACATCCACCTTTATAAATCCTGCCTTTACAGGGGACTAGGCTGCACATCAGCTCCAGTGACCTCCCTATAAAGTGCACTGACCTCTGTCTGTCGGGCACCAGCCATCACAAGTATTTCGCCTTCAAGAAGTGACTGAAAGAAGAGTAAAAAAAGAAAAAAGTTAGTTTTGCCACAGCGTTCTACCTACTGCAGAACCACTACAACAGCAGTAAATAGAAAATGAGCACAGTGAGTGTTCATTTCCTTGATCCCATCGTGGTGTCCAGCTACTACCTCTTAAGATGGGTCAATAAAGTGCTCTGACCTCGAGTCAATCTTGAGTCACATTAGCAGAGAATGCCTCGCAGCACAGCCCTGCTGGAGGACTGCTGTTTATCTATACGTTTCTATCAAACCATTAGAGTCGAAAAGTAAAACCTCCATCGGGAAGAAAAAAATAAAAATGAGCCCACATCCCAACCACCCTTTCCCCTCCTTGGAAGGCCAGGTCGAAGTATTTTCAAGTGATTTCTGACCAATATATGAATAAAACTGGTTTTAATGGAGCGGATAAGGAGGTTTCAAGAAGAAAAGTAAACTGCGTCACTGGTTTTATCCCTTTGTTGAAAAAAAGAAAGCAGTCACAGGAGGCTTGATGGTTTCACACAGCAGTACCACAACATAACACACCACAAATCACAGCAGTGTGTGTGTGATGATATTCGAAATAAGCAATAAAACTGTTGATGAGGTAATTTATATAACTGCGTCGAATTCACTTTTAATTCCAGTGTACCTCGCGTCATAAAAGGTCACGGCAGACTGTGAGACGGGACACGAGAGTAGCTGCATCATTACTCAAGAACAAAACATAAAACGCCAATTTTACTAATCAGAATCTTAAAATGGAAGCAATGGCCCCAAAGATTAATGAGCCAATATAATCAGAGATCCCCCAACATAAGCAACAGAATACTGAGTTATACCCGAGCAGCGGGATGTTTGCTGAATGGTAATGGGTTACTTTTTAGTAGCCTTGTGTCAGAGTCGAGTTGGGAGTCTGCAGCCTGATAAGTTGACTGCGCGACCCTGGAGGGGGAAAGCAATGATGTTCATCCGAACCGCCGCGTTTCTGAAAAACTTTCAAGTTATTTTTTGCACCGAAACCAAACCTGTCTGTCTGGCGCCCCAGACAGACAGTTCTGATCCTCTGCCCTGAACAAATATTATCACAGATTGGTTTCTTGTCTCCCACACACTCGTGAAGCCGGCTGCTGAAAAGGTGAAGATAATTATTCGACACCTGTAATGTTGAGTTCAGCGAATAAAGGTCAAAGCCAGACAGCCTACAGGACTGGCAAAAGACCATGAGTGAATTCTTTTATTTATCTGCACATTTGGTATACAATGTTCTCACAGGAAAAATGATGAAAACGCGTTCAGTTCATACTATTAAAAGTGTTTTTTAGTT
>JAUESF010000001.1:17174304-17205953 GCA_032274765.1 Malacoctenus tetranemus | reverse complement strand
ACCCTCGTGTTTTGGGGGGGGGGGGGGGCAGCTGACAGAGTCGTAACATCAAATACTCCCGTGGCCGTCGGGCCTTGGTGGGAGGTTGCAGAGGGTCAGGATGCGGTGTGGCGTGGAGGGGAGGTGTCTAACTCCCACGAGGGGGGGAGTTCAGATTACCTCCATATGGCCTCTCTGCCTCCTTGTATCCTGAGCATTTTATGCAAGATGCATTCAGTGAGAGTTGATGTATGAGATTGTGCAAGACTTTTTTTTTTTTCAATTTACCCATCACAAATTAAACTGCGAAGCTTAGAGATATGTTTGCTGGCGACACTTGGTGAATCCAATTCTGATGGCAAAGGAGAGGAAAATGCTGTTTTACTTTTTATTCCTTACAAGCAATCAGCAGCGAGGAAGAAATGATTATTTTGTGATACAATCCCTATTTTATACCTCTTGGATGGAGATCATTCCTATTGTTTGGTATGCATGCTCTGAGATCTCATTACTCCATGAATCAATCCCCATGACTCCAAAGCAGGAAAGTGTCCAAATCGTACAGAAAGCAATCAGCTTGTATCAAACAATTTCTGTGACTCCGACATTCCCTGACCATCATCAAACAACAAGTAAACAAAGCTGCAAAAACACAAAGCCAGTTCCATCCAGCTAAAGGTACAGCGCTGCCAATACGGAAATGATATACATTGAAAACTTGTTTGGTCACATCAGATACACAATCTGTTGATCTGGGAATAAACATACTTTATATGGGTTAACTTTAATTTGAATGTTGCATGCAGTTTTGGTGAAGACACAGCAAAGATCCACCTCCAAACAATCCTAGAGGCCAATGAATACTGGATAATAACCACAGTCATTCACCAGGAATATAACAGAATAAAGTGAAAACATTGCTTCTTGTGATGGATACACCATTAAAAAAACATCTTATGGTCGTTGCTTTATTGTTGTTGGATCAATTGTCAATATAAAAGAAGTCTACAAAGATGTCTACTCTTTGTTTTGTCTATAAATTCAGCATTATAACTGAAAGATCAGTTCTTTGCTGAAGTTGGATCCAAGCAACAGACGGACAAGAAGTTGTTCTTGCTTTACTTCTCTTCAGCTGGAATGATCTCCAGCCACCCAGAGCTGTGCATTGACTGAACTCAATAAAAGATAAACAGGTGGACTGTATGGAGCCCTGTAAATAGACTTATATAGCCTGAAGTTTATTGCTCGGGAAGAACACAAGATGTCCTGTCTGTCAGTCTAATGAGTGTTTGCTCAAGAAAAAAAGCGTACAGATGTTGGCAGAATTACATAGCTGGGACTGAAGTTTATTCATCTGTTCATGATATAAAGACTATTTTTGTGGGGGGACGGAAGTGAATCTGGCACAAGGCTGAATATTAATGATCACGACGATTCGCAGAATGATGTGTAATTGACCTTTTCGTGGTTTATTAATGCTGATGTGTTCTGCTGTGCAGACGTGACAGCTCATTTCAACTTCCGATATAATATTAAGAGCAGAGAGTGGTGGGAATAAAATAGAAAGCATATTCTATGTATTGTACATGCTATTTATGACAACAATTAACATTGTGCAACAGCTTTTGAGTGAAATGCACTAGTAGGTTGCCTAACCTTTCTCTGAATACTTTGAGAGGATGTTTACACAGTATGTCAGAGGTCATTCAATGTGATCACAGTGCACAGTGACAACGAGCTCCATTTTCATTGGACACGTGGCGAGTTTCTCAGTATAACAGCTATAAAATGTTTATTTGCAATTCACATTTACTGCTACATAAAGTTGGAATTCGGTCTCCCTGTTGGTCAAATTAAAAGTTCGAAGACTATTTTTGTATACATTTTTTATGATATCACCGAAAAACAGAACTACCAAATCTCTTCCTTGAAAATACACCTTTTGACATGCAAGAGCAGTGAAGGCAGAACTATAATAAACAAGATTATCACTGGCTGCACTCAGCTTATCTCACCCCGCTGTACTGAACCCTTGTCTAGCTTCTGGTTCCTGGCAGCTTGAATGTTCCTCACTCCTACAGTTGCAACACATGTATTCAATGCAACCCTTGCTATAAGCTAAAATCTTTAATATGAAAGATGTTTTAATCCATCAAGTATGTGCCAAAATGAATTGTGGGAATTGGGTTTATGTCGAGAGGCTGTCAGGTCCTATTTTTACACTGACATATAAATATCATCCAAACCTCATGGACAAATGTTTGGTGAGGATGAAGGATGAAAGTGAACAACATTTCAATCAAATGTTTAAAGTAATGCAATGATATGAAAACAACAAAAAAACAAATTGTTCCTTTGTGATCTTACAATTTTGGGGCATTTGACTTTACAGAGGCTGTTGTCCTTACATCCTCTCTTTCAGTGAACAAATACACATTCAGGAACAACAATGCTTGGCTATATCACAACAATATCACAGCAGCACGGCTTTACAGCAGAACATCCCGGGCGTTGCCTGAAGTGGACACATTTCACCAACAGTAAAATATTCACACTGCAGCAGAGACGTCCCAGGACTGCTGTGCGCTCCACCGAGTTCCCCTCTCGTCTGAGAGGGCACTCGCTAACATTACACAGGCACTCGGTAACATCAATAATAACAATAATAATATAATAACAATATTTTTTGAATCCAAAATTTGACTAATATTGAATAAAGAATTGATGATGTCTTGGGCATAAGGCAATAAAAGAAGGGCTTTGGTTAAAAAAAAAAGCTTTTTTAAAAAAAAAAAATTAAAATTTCATGCCGTTAGTTGGTTGCTAATATTCATCAGTGGCTGTAATGAATTGTGACAGTCTGTCAGGCTGTGTGATTTATGATTTACTGATCAGCAAGTACGGCGGCTTCAGCAGGTCAACTTGCGAGTAGAGTTTCACCAGGAGACCTGGCTGCAGTTAGTGGCTAATTGACATAGCAACAAGGCATGTTTCCTGCTCTCCTGCAGGCAATGCATCATTTGTGCCACAAGTGAGTATGAATGTACGCACCCAGAGAGGAAATTTTAATACACTACGATGTAGTGTTTGTTTAATTAGGTCAGCGTCTGATCTACTGCATTGGCGACAACACGTTTTATATGTCTTATATTGTGGGTGTGTTAATTAGAGCTCAGGACAGACAATATGTGGCCTGCAGCACTGGACCGCTGCAATATTTGATCCCTCTGCTCTCAGTAAGAATAGAAACGCATGACAAGGACTGGTCATGTGATACTTATGATGAGGTGGAAATGATGCTCTGCTTTTGTTGCACACTTCACTCTAATGATCATATATGATGGCGGGCGAAGGCGTGTTACACAGAAGAGCTCCCTCAGATATCATTAGCTGCTGTGCTGTGATGAAGAAGCAGGAATCAGATCATGTAATCCCCTCCTGAGACACTATTAATTAATAAGAGCTTCGCTAAAGAGGCCGTCCTCCACTTAGGCGCTCTGTGCCTTCTTGCAGGAAATCGATTTGTGTCTCTCCTGCTGCCAACGTGTCTGGCGGACATCTTTTACAGTACAACCCTCACGCCATGAGCAGTCTGTGTGTCTGCCAGTGAACCGTCCAGGGCCAGATGACACCTTCAGAGCCAGCGATCACATTTCATCCATGGTCTCTGCTTCCTGCTAGACTTGCAAAGCACTGTATGGGTTGTAGGTTGGAACTCTGACAGACAAATAGGTAATAAAATGCAGGACGTCACATTGGGGTGTTGCATGTATTTTTCCATACTGCAATGAAAGTAATTCAGGCAACGGTGAAGAGAGGCAAAGCTGTTCTATTAATATTCATCGTGCGGCAAATGAATTGTTAAAACTTCACGACTCAAGGTGACAAATCATCCAAAAACTTCTGAGAAATGTCAGATATTTCCCCAACAGCATTACACTAAGCAGCAACAAATGCATTCCACTGGCAGACTTTTGCATTTTGCCTAATCTGTGTTGCTTTTGCTTCAAGCCACGAACTACAAAGAACACACCCTGCAGAGACATACCTCAGTGCAATGTTGTGCACACTGCATTTCACCTTTCCAAGCCATTAAATTGAATTTCACCAGAGATCAACGAAACTGTGACAGTGTGGGCTTGGCGCCTTTATTTTTGTTGTTTAAAAAAAGACCGGGGAGCGTTTGTGTCACAACAAATACCTTACAGCAAGAAATTTGAAAAATTATACAAAGGCTGAGATGAAGTTTTGTTTGCCTTCGGGTCTACAAAGAGCCTCTGAGGCAGGATAATAAAGGAGGATCTGAGGATTTTGAAGGCTCCACAAACAAGCCAATGCTGTGCATTTAAAGTCAGCTAATTATCCTGGATGGTTTAAAGAACACTGCATTAATACACACAACAAAGACCCGAGCTAATTGCAAACAATGCAATGAATCTTTTATTTATTGACAAAAAAAATCTAATTAATTTAAGATAATAAAGCTGATGTGACTACAATTTATTGGAAACATAGTCTTCCATCGCAGGTGAGACACAAGCATCGATGTTGAAAAGACATCCCCCTGTATGGCTTGAGAGGGGGGGTCCAAGAGGGCAAATGCCAACCCAACAGCAAGCGTGGTCTGTGACCTCCTCCAAGGTAAGAAGCTCCTGCCACTGAACATCCTAAAAAAAACCTCTTTAAGTACTAAAGATGAATAATATAAAACAATGAGCTGATAACACTTCAGATGCATCATCAAGATATTAAGTGTAGCTATTAAACAACAATGAGTACATTTCACAGCTGCTGAACTCAACTCACACGAGAATCAATCCAGTCAAATGTATAATTGTTTACCATTTTACTGGCTGTAAACAACCGTAATACTGTCTCTGCATCTGTTACATGTTCAAACTCATCTTTATGAGCATGATCTCTGTCAGTGTTAACGATCACACCATGAACGGGAGCACATATAGCTGGAGGACACAGCAGCATTGTGGCTTCCGTTTGCAAAGTGGCGACAGACTGTATATTGGACATTTTATAATGGATGCCCCGCCAACACTGACTTCAGTTTATTGACTTCAGCTGACTGTTAAATGGATTGATTCGGCCTTCCACTGAATGAATTGAGCTGGAGGATGCTGGGCCAAGACTGCGCACTTAAACAAACCCATCTGGTTTGCTGGCTAGAACTTACTTTAGGCTTTTGCTGTTGTTAGAGGGAGTTACACAAAGAGACAGAATACCTGACAGAACACACACATGTTGCAAGATCACAAGTTTTACTTAGGCATAACTAGTGATTTATTGATTAGAGTTCACCAAGTTAAAGATTAAATTACCATTGACAAAAAAAAGAGACGTCAAGTAAAGGTACAAAGCTCTTTTTTTCCAAAAATACTTCACTTCCTTTCCGCCACATGTGAATGTGAAAGGGTCTCAATTCAAAGGTGACATTGATGACAAACTGACCTAATGTCTAAATCTTATTTTACGCCTTTTAGACATTGATAGAAACGGTTGGCACTCGATACCTTCCTGAAGCCTCACAACAGAACATTGTGGGCTATAAACAACACTCTTTGATGATACATTAATAAGCAAAACAACATGAGTAATCTATGAATATCAAAGCTTTATTGGTCTCAGCTGTTGTGGAAATTTCCCAAAAATGATCTAAAAACACAATATGATCACATTAATTCCCTCATGCTTCAGCTGTGTGTGAGAGTTTGCTGAAAAGTGAACAAGTCAAGGGTATAATTATGATTCCTTTTCCTACCTTCAGCTGCAAAATACAGGAATCCGTATGAAATATGGACCATTTTAATGCCCGCATTTAGTAAATGCTGTTTCACTAATGAACATGTGCATTCAAGCTACACCAGATGAAACCTTAATGATCCTCGTGGGCATGTGGAAGGTTTTTATAATATTCTTTTATTCTTCTGCCTCTCCTGAGTGAATAATTATAACATTGTGATGCTGGGTGTCGAATTAGGAATCCTTTATTTTTAATGGCAATGTGCTATACACCACAGCTCTGAGGGGACCCGGCCAATCTGGAAAGAAAATAGCAGCACTTCCACTTTAATAAAAAGGCTTTTTCTTCTCACATTTGATCCTGAACACTCAAATATCAGATATTCTATGTAGTGCAATGTTAATGTGGGAGATCGCTATCTCCGAGGTAGGCCTGTGGAATGAAGTAATCTAAATGCATTCCTGTTCTGACAAAGCACCCTTTGAGCAAGGCCTTCATTTGGTTTATAGAAATGTTGCAGTTGCCAGAATGATCAATAACCCCATTAACACAACCAGAGGAAAAACACACTCTCCATCTACCTTTAGGGGGCTCTTTTAAAAGCTCTATTCTGGGTCTCTAAAGGAGGTGGGGAGGGGGGGAGAAAGCCTCTCACATTATTGCATGTGCCTGTCTATGTCAACATGGGTGGCTTTGAGGTCGAGAGTTGTAAAAGCTAAATGAGACTCCTCAATGTACATGTTGCAGTTACATTAGTGTGTAATAATTTCACAGGTCAGCTCACTGGTGTTCAGCAAAACTACAGCGGTTTCCCACCAAGGGTCTTGGACCCTGTTGGGAGGACGCCACAGATCACGCAGGGGGACCCAAGCCTTTGCCTGCTCTGTGGATGTGAAGATTACAATTGTACATCTCAAAGAAAAGCGTTTGTTTTGGGGTTTTTTCTTAAAAGGCTCTCGCTTCCCTTGGTTGGTGAGAGCGTGGATTTCCACCGACACATCAGAAGCTAACGTGGTGAATTTCTATAAATTCTTGGGAGTCAGTTGCCATGGCAGGTGGTACGGTATACAGCAAGTATAAAAGATGGCATGTGGACAGGAATATTATACAGAATGCATTGAAAATAGTGAGACAACAAGCGCGCAAGTGGATAAACATCGCAGGGATGAGATAGAGCCTCTACAAACACCACAGATATCCCAAACAGGAAGCTCTCTGAACCCAACTGAAAAAAAAGAGTCATTATTGAGATGTGCTGCACGCAGCGCAGGCTAATGGATTTCACATAGATTGGCATTTTAAAAGGAAAAGAGCTGTTGGGCCACAACTGATTAATAACAGCCTCTCCTCCATCCAAAGAGACGCTTATGAAAAAAAATGAATCTTAAGCGAATCGGTCTTTAAAGCTCTGTCTGCTTGCATCCTGCTGTTATTTCTTGTCACGAAAGCTTTTTAGACACCGTTTCTTTGGCCAGGAATGAAAAGTGTTAAAACACCCGGACGGGGAGCAAGAGTCAAACATATGGCAGGGAAAGCAAAAAAAAAGAGCAGTCCCTCTCCAAATGACTGTAATGGATTTGTTACCCTTCTGATTTACATTTAAATGAAAACCTTTTATCTGCTGGTCTACCTGCTAATGAGCAAACTCTGCTTTGACAGATGTGACTCCTCTTTCAATCACGAAGGGAGTGCACCAACAGTGAAATGTAAAGTCTGCATACAATACTTAAAGAAGCACTTCAGAAGCAACCAAGAAAAGCGCGCATTTAGCTTTCTTTTTGTATCTCGCGTTGTGTAATCTCTCTTGAAAAATGGTAGTAAATAGAGAGGTCAAGGGAAAAGAAAAACAGCAGATTAAAAAGCGATGGGAGTGTTTTTGTGCGTGGGAGAGCAGGGAACACTGTCTCCAAAAAAAAACACTCCCACAAAAAAAAAATGCAGCGGCATCACAACACTACTCTGAGGAAGTGCAACTTGACCACAAAATTAAGTGAACACGTTTCCACACGACTGAAAAGTCAGAGATCACAGCAAGGCGAGACTCACGCAGCTGAAATATCTTGCGGCCTTGTTCTTTTAAGGTGCCATTGTCATGTTATTGATTCAGCGGCAATCACATATGGCTGCAAAAAGAGAGACTGCCAGTCCCATCAAAGTCACAGAATAAGATTTTATGCACTTTTCAACTGTGCGTGCATGCGTGTAATCACACCCACTTTCCTGAGTGTGATTCTTCTTTTTCCTTGTTTTGTTTTCTTCGTCTGGAGTAACTCAATTTGGATTTGGCATCAGACAAAAAGGATTTTAAAGCTGCATCGTGAGATCTTTGCAGTCCCTTTGAGACAGTCTTCCGACTGGGATGCAGTTTGAGCTGTTTACTATAACAAAAGTTTGCTTTTGTCTTTTATTGCTTCAAGTGTTGGTCAACTCGCTCTTTTAGAAAAAAACAATTGAATGTTGCTGGTAAATTTGCTTCAAATTCCTTCATTCGGAGTCCACGGCAGGACTGCGATGGATGATCAATTTATCACAGTGGGTTTTTCTGAATAATTGGAACACACAGGAACTTCCAGCTGACCACATCTGACAAATTTCTCTAAATGTTTTTGCTATTAGGGAGTGATTTTTCCTCAATATTTCACTGACCAACTTTATTTTAAACACTTGTTTACTTCATAAGATTTATTTCACCAGCTCGGACATAAAATCTTTACAAAGGGAAGCAATGTTTGGCTGGAGATAATTAGAGATGTTTTCAATGAATGGCTTGAGTTTGTAGTTAACAAGTGAAAGATGATCTCCACTATATCAAAACTGTTATTTGATATTGAGAACTTCACTTTTTCATGGCAAAAATGTTAAACATGTACTTTTTCATCATGGACTTGATGCTGCCCAGCTAGACACCACAACAAGCTACAATCTCAGAATTTACCAAATTCCAGCGGAAAAACCTGTCTGACGATCTCAAGCGAAACTGACGAATATTCCCCAATATTCTGCCAGAGTAACAGGTCACACCAGTAAGTGTACTCCAGTGAGCACAAGACTTTCCGCTCCATTTACTTCGTGGGTTAGTACTGTCAATCGAGTCAACAGCACCAACACCATTTGCATTTAAATTCAAACCTCCGCGTCATGTCGTTTCTTTGCTGCAAGTAGCAAAAAAATCCAACTGTGAAGTCAGACAGTTGATCAAAAAAGTTTGAGGCACAAATCAGGGAAAGTTTTACCTTGCCTCTAACAATGTCCAATAATTACCACTTGACCAAGTGTGTGCTGTGTCGCTGTTGGTGGTAATGGGTGGTGTGATGTACATTTACATAAAATGGTAAAAATATCACTGTTTCATCCTTGTGCAAACAACACAATCAAACATGCTTGAAAAGTTCTGTTTTGTTTGAAACTTAAACAAAAGGTTAGTGTTTTTTTCAGTGAAATGACATCAAATTGACTATAATCACACACCAAACAAGAAGTTTTTTTTAAAAAATGCAACTCTAAAGAGATTCATAGAGAGTGACAACTTTTCAATCAGGGAGCAATTGCCAGAATATAGCACACCTCAGAGAGGAGGAAACTCATTTTGTTTGGTGTTTGGCGTACTGACAGAAAATCAACCTGATGTTAATGTTTTAGCAGTTATAACTAAACTTCTTGCTGAAGGACACAGTTTCACTTTTTCACCCTTCTGCAATATTCAACTTCAAACTGTGTCGCAGATAATATACATTAATAAAATCAAACACCTCAGCACAGTCATTTTTCCAAAACCTTGAGGAATTGCGATAAACCTGATTAGCATGATGGGGGAAGAAAAACAACAGGTACACAAGCTGGAGTAATGAAGCTTCATTTTACATTAATGCAAGAAATCAATCAAAAGGTGTGATGCTAATAGGAAATAATGACTTAGCTGATGGACCTCATTGAAGCAGAAAATAATCTTACACTGTGGTAAGTTCAAGAAAGGTGCTCTACCAAATGCTGAATCATGTAGGTGGATGAACAGAAATTAATTAGATTAGCAAACTTGAAAATCCCCAAAGTGTTTTTTTTTCTCTTTTTTTATCTGATGAAAAATCAGAACGTGGCAACCGAGGAAATATGCTTCTCTTAGACGTCTCATCGAAGCAAACCGACAGATATGCAGCCAACTGACAAGAATATCGTGCATGAGACACATTACTGAGACTCATCCCGCCTTTCAAAGACAAACACGTCAACTCGTTGATTATCTGACGAGTCTCGTTTGTGCAAACTCTCCATAGAAGAGACCTGCAACTTTCCTTCACACCAAAAATACAATTTTTAGACTGTGAATCTGTCATAATGGAATGAATGCATCATTGCCAGCACAGACTGAAGTGCTCCACCAATGACACACCTTTGCTTGTCATTTAGCCAAAGGGGGTTTCTACCAGGGACATGGAGTGTGACTTCCAATTAGTTTTCAGGAGATTTATTCATAGAACTGTTAAAATGTGTTAAAGAATGTTAACGGGGTAATGGATTTTAAATGACTGCACCGCCGCAACGCCACATATAGCATAATATGAGCTCTTATGAGTTTTGCATGACCCCCTTATCTAAATTGCAAGCTTTGAAGCATCATTTGGTTGATGGTATTGCTTATAAAAATGTGTTTTTTTTGCTCATATTTTTCTTAAACTTTGAAATAAATTAAAAAATATTTTTACTTTAAACAACAAATTTGTAAGACACATGTGTGGACATGCTGCTGAACCAGGCATCAGGAATATTGGTAGTTCCTATAAAAACTGACAAAAATAAGTAACAGTGTATTAGTTTCATGGTGGTTTATGAATTTGAGAGTTTAGCATGAGATGTTGTGAAGTTGCAGATGTGGCTGAGAAATGGAATTGGAATCGGGATTTTCAAATGAAATTCTTCAGGAAAAGCTGGTGCGTATTCTGATGACCTCTGGTTATTTCTGGTTGGGCCCGGGTGTCATCACGCCTCCAACCTCTGTGTTTCATAGGCAGCTAGTTATCTCACGCGAGGAATGTGAAGCACCTGGGCCCACCGCTCCATCGGGCGTGAGGGGGAGTTCACTACTGTCAGGTTTGGTCCTGATAAATATGAATCCTGACACATCAGTGTTGTTGGGAGTGCGAGCGATACTAACCGAGCCTGCCGTACAGCAGACGAGTGAGTCTTTTTGGAAAGCAGGTCTTGGTCTGCTTCCAAACAAACTCTGAAATCTGAAAGGCACTGCAGACCAAAGAGCTCGAAACAAAGCTACCACAGGATGCAATGGTACAAAGGTCTGTATGATTGCAATAAAAAAACAACTATATATGATTTTTCAAATTTGATTTGGGCAACAGAATGACACCATAAACGTATGGATAAAGTGGACTTTCGTTATGACTCTGAGCAAAGTTTTGACAGTGCAGACCCAAACTGATAAAGTCAGTCCCAAAGTGGCTCATTTTTTTCCTCCTTTTTTATTATTATTTTTTCATTGTTCTGTCTTTTGATGAGCTTAAAATGCGACTTGAGGCAAACTGAATATTCACATGAGAAGACAGCAGGTTGAATATGGCTAAGTCTGAGACTTGCACTATAATAAATTGCTTTCAATGTTCCACACACTGATCACAGAAAGAACTATAATTCATGGTAAATGGGCTGCACTCATATAGTGCATGTTTCACTGCGTTTAGTGGTCTCAAAGCACTTTACATTGTGAGTCACATTCGCTCATTCACACAAGCAATCAGGCAAATACTCAAACACCAATGGTGTTGGTCATGCAAGGCACTTACACGCCATTAGAAGCAGTGAGGGCTTCAATATCTTGAGCGAGGCCACTTTGACACACAAGCAAGGCAAGAGGGGGAATTAAACTGCCAACCTTGTACTTGGAAAGCAACCCAAGCTGAGGCAGGGTCGCCCCAAAGCTGCAGCACCTGTGCAATGTTGCAGTAAATATCTGTCGAATGTCAACATAAAATTGTTTCTGTGTGCTGCACCTTGGTGCTGGAGCACTGAGACTTGGTTACGTCTGACTTTATATGTCACTCACAAAGTTTTAGGTCTACCAGGACCCATTGCATTAAAATATATTTAAATTAAGCAGTTTTTTTTTTTTTTTAAATAAAATAGTGAAGCCCTTTATATTCTATTGAAAATGTAAGCTGTACGTTGAGGAATAAATATAGCAAGGAAATAAAATCTTTATGCATATCTTCTACACTATTTCAGCTCATTGCAATGCTGCAAACAGGCTGCTGTCCAGGATTTTGAGTTGATGTTCATTAAGAGGAAGTAGATTCTGAACTTGTGTAATGTAACACTAATTTCTTGTTGCTGGCATTTGTGGTCAGAGAAAAATGCTGCTAATGACTGTGACTGACGCGCTTCCTTCAGCTTAAGCCCTTCTCCGAAGCCTCCACATGCCAGGATATATTACCAGTGTTCGCACTGGTGGAATTACCGCACATACAATTGATCCACGTATGCTCATTTGAATTTGTTCTCATGAATAAATTTGACACCTCTACTATAGACACAATCAAAAGGAAGCCGGTAAGTATGTTCAGCTCGTCGCCATATGTGTTTGTGTCTAATGCATGTTGGCCTGCGTTTCGAACTGAACATGCTGCTCATTTGTAGCATAACTGTGAAGGTGGAGCGGAATCAGAGTTGAAAAACATGCTGTGAACATGAACCGCAGAGATACCAGATGCTGTCTCGGTCTCTCTGTGCAGTGGTAAAAATACACTGCTCATGTTATACTCCCAATTCAGTTCCCAGCTGAACAGGAATTCTATAATCTGTGTAAAGGCAACAGCGCTAAATCAAGGATACAGCAGCAAATACTATACACCAGAGTCCTATATATTTATGGAAATAGGGAACCCAAAAATAGAACATAAGTTGAAATGATAATAATATGAAGACATTTGAAATGCACAGCACCAGTCTTAAAAATAGTGTAAGACCGAGTCAGAGTGGAAACACTTGCAAATGTGGAGTAAACGTGTGGTAAAACAATGTGATAGAGATCAAAGTGTGCACAAGGTTTCAGAGCAGGTTGTTTCAACGAGCGCAATGCAAGATCTTCTGTTTGGTCCACTTTCAGCTATTTCTGACAAAGCGTCTAACTGTGAACAACAAACCGAGGGTGTTTTCACACAAGGAAAGAACATGCGCTTGTTTCGATTGGGTGGGAAATGCTGGGGAATTTCACACCGTCATTTGGTCAATTCACTTGAACGCTGCACTTTTGGACCTGGACCAAACCACCTGGACAATGTCCCGCTGTTACAGCAGTGGCTTGTTTGCAGCACAGTTGAAATGAGCACTGAGAACCAAGCTCCTGAACTGACCACGACAAATCATTGCTAAGTGTTAAAGTGCTAACTTCTACATCATAGCTGGTAAGTGTTGGTGATTGTCATTATTGGTTTCTTGGATCCCTGGAGCCACAGAAAGTCAACTTGTGACAAAAACGCAGTCAGCTGAAAAGATCAGTTTGCCTTTCACACTAGAAACAACGTGAGTTCACTGACAAATGAGCAGAGACCCACAGTTTTGGGTAGACCAACTTCAATTGTTGGGTCGACACCAGAGTTCAGTTCAACCATCACATCATGCTCTGTTTGAGATTTTCACTTTGGCATTTGGTTACGCCAACTCGACACTTCACTTTATTACCAATTAAGTTGTGATCAATCAATCTGTGTCAACTGCTGAGTTACAGTCGCTGCTCTCCAAGGATCCCTATGATTACTGGATGGCAGCCCAAATGAGTCGTTCACTCATTAAACACATGGCCTCCAAAGTGTGATTTTACACCCCTGTAGTTCATCATTGAACCAAATGTCATGGAAGGCGGTGGACGCTTTTTATCCAAAATAATCTAAAAAAAAAACCTAAAAAAAAACACAAAACAACTTGTTTCTGTCTCCGAGTTATTCCGAACATGTGGCAAACAAAAAATGTGAGTAATTACATAAATAAAAGTCAGAGTTGATAATCCATCTGAGCTGTTTATTTTCCTTTTTCTTTCATAGCTACAGGTTTTTTAAGATAAGCCTAAATGATTTAAGCACTTCACTAAAAGCCTTGAGCTTTTGCGCTCACAGATTTTTATGAACATCAAATGATGTTTTCTCCAAATTTAATAGCTGAACTGTTTTTATGTCTTAGTGTTATCAATACCAAACCACAGAACGTGCATTAATACATGGAAAAGAATGTGGTGCTGTCACTTTTTTTAACACAATCAGTGAGATTTGGCAAAGCATCAAGAGTGGCATTAAAGAAGTGTAATAATCCTCAAAGAATGAGTGAGTTCAAAAGTGCAACTGTCTCCTCATTCATTTTGTGTTAGTTGTTGGTGTTTACCGAAAATGTAATAAAGCTAATTAAAAAAAATGATGCTTCGAATGCAACACATATTGTAGTGACTCAACCGTAACATAGGAGACTTTTTATATTCAGGTATTTTCAACAGCTGACGTTTGCCATGGCAGTAATTGTGCAAGCACACTGTAGCTTCCTGTTGACACTGTTGATTCTGTGGGGGCATCTCAGTAGACCCGTGGGGTGAACACTGTGCCAGCAGCAGAAACCTGGGACCTGTACTGTGGCAGATGTGATGGAGAGCCACATTTAGCCACAGCATCCTCCCGTGTGTGCATCCATATCTGTGCATGCGTATGTGTGGGTGTAATGAGAGAAAAAGAGCGAAAGAGCTCAAAGGAATACTCACTCATTATGGCCGTGTGGAGGGGTGAGGGTGTGACAGGGATAAATATATCATTGCCTGCCCTTTGGTCAGCAGCCATCAGAAGTGTAACAGATGGAGCTGATGAACTGTTTCCTGAGACTTTGGGTCCTTTACAAGCGGCGCTGTCCAATTATCTTTCATCATGGGTACACAAGGATCCATAACACAACAGTGCGGACAAAGGACAAAATTGAGAGCTTTGTCTTATGCATGTGAGTAACAACTTTACAAGGGTTGAAACGGTTGCAATGAGGCCTATTTTTCTACCTTCTGACTGAAAAAAAAGAAGTGCCCAGAATTGACCAGAGTATGTCCTCGCCACTACAAAGGCTACATGAATGATCTTAGTGTCCAAACACAGAAAACACCTGTGGGATTACTCTCGAGATGTCGGGATCAATATATGTAATACTGTGTCAAGGTAAAATCAAAGGCAACACAGCGTGAACAGAAATCATGTATGGAGAGGTTTCTCACTCTGCGCCCTGTACAGGAGATGGTGGAGGGGGTGAAAAGCTAAGTCACAACCAAATGTTTTAGGTAATTTGAGTAGGCAACTGGGATATTTGCAATCTAGTTCCAAAACAACGGGTATTGTAGTGTATCAGAACTTAGCAATATAAAGGAAGAGAAGCCTTGAATTATTGTTAATTGTTTGGATTGATAATAAAGGACATGCGTGTTCCGGAGACGCAGCAGAGCTCAATATATTGACTGTGCCCTTTAAAAAATTGCAAACTTTTTTCTGCCAGTGCCACAGAGCTGCCGACTTTACTGTTAACACTTATTTTGAGCTTCTGGTAACAGCGGCCCGCCAGCAGTCCTGCCTTTAATCCCAGTGAACACTCGTGAGATCATCTTTGGCCCACTGTTTGTGCCATGAGTGACTACACTGGTTGATTTGTGTCTGCCGGTGAGGACCGATGGCAACAGTGTGTGACCATGCTGCCGTGGTCCTATCACATGCTGTTCTTTCTGGTGCTGAGGCTCCTGTTTTGTGAGGATTCAATATGACTTTTCTTTTACCTTCTGACTTCAACTAACAAATCCACCAAATAAAATCTGACACGATTCAACAGCAGAAAAGATTAAGCAACAGTTTGATGGGCGGAGCTCACATACTAGGCTCTGTTTCCATCCCTCAAATGCATCGTCATAAAAAACTTGTCACAGGTTGAAACAAATGAGATCTGCGTTTTAATATTCATCACGGAGAATCAGTGTTACACCAAGAAAACACTCCCAAAAATAATTAAAAAAATCCTTTCTTTGTGTTTCAATATAACTTGAAGCACTGAGAGCACAAACATCTGCCAAATAGCCACACACTTTGTGAGAAGAAGCCACAGAAATGCCATTTTTCATCATGAGTGGATCAACATCAAAACTTGAAAGGTTGTTCCTTGTTCCCCTTCCTCACAAATCCTGCAAACTTCATCCAAATCCATCATATTACTTGGGGAAAAGAAACAACAAACTGATAGTCTGGAGAACTAGAACACTGTAACCTTGACGACCAGAAAAGGCCCCCAGGGTTTGTGGAGAATTTCATGTTGTTGAAGACAACCATTTTTCCTAATAAGGATAGTATAACCCCTCCCATTACACATGTGAGACTGGTGGTCTTCCATGGGATTGCACATTATCCAGAGCAATCGCTGATCTATTAATCATAGTTATTTTAATGAGGCTCACAGTGTGTGTTCAAGGAGGAGATGGGGAGAGAAAAAAAACACGAAGACAAATATTGGATCTTACAGTGTGTCGCTAGGTTGTACATCACCGTTCCCTCTGGGTGATATTCATGTATTTATCCATCTTTGCAATCTTTTCAATTATCTATCCATTTGAAATTGATTTAAGATTAAACAAATGATCACTCAAGTAATAAACACTTATTCAAACTGAAGCCTGAGTCAACATAACGATATTAGGCAATCTGTATCCACATACTCAGAGAAAAGTAATGAAAAACAAAAATACAAAATAGACCAGATTATTTCTGGATTATTTATCATTAAAGATGTTACATTCTCTGTCAAGAAGATATATGGCCTACATATATATCTTTTGTGTAGCACATACTCCGCCCACATTGATTAACATCCTGCTTAAGCCTCAGGCTGCAAACCACTTTGATTTAGGGTTGGGAAAATGCTGATGCTTGAAGTGAGAGCTGAAAAGGAAAATGTGGGTTTTTTTCTTTTAAAAAAACATATAAGAGATGTTGAAATGTCCCTAAATTTAACCAACTGTTGTGAGTTGTCTTACCAGGACCATAAAAAAGTGTTTGTCATGCTTTAGTGGCTTTAAACAGATTGAAAGTAAATGCTTTACCTTCCACATGCTTTTCTAAGGGAATATTATTCTACAGCACTGCATAAATGTTCACTGCTAGTCTGTTTGTTTGTTGCTTGCAGTCTGACTACAAAAATTGATTATGTTCAGAATGACCCAATAACTCTGTGAAAAGGTGCCAGTTGGAACAAAATGCTGCAGTTTTGCAGAGAAACAAGCCGAGATCCTTCCATCCACTGATGCTCAGGGATAAAGGTTTTGGGTGTCCAAGATCCAGAGCAGGATTTAAAAACCAACCCTAAAAGTTCCTAAATGATCGATTGCGATTATGTCTGAAAGAGCTGCACTATCACCCCAATGGAACACTTTGCTATCAGAGAGCAGGACAGCTGGAGGTTTTCAGAGCATAAAAAGTAGAAAGGGAGGCCAAGTCTTTCGCTTTTCGTCTTTATCTGACTCTCTCCCTGTGAAATAAGCTCTCAGTTTGGGTTAAGGGAGCAGGCACCCAAATACTTACGACAAGGCAAGTGAAGGCACTTTTTTTCCCCATATAGCATACATCATACAGGGGGCAACTCAGTGGGCTTCAATAAATCACACAATTGCCCACCAAAAAAATACATTAACAAAAAACAAACACAAAGGAAACGAAGAGCATTTGAGTGCAGAAAATAATTACTTGCGAGCATAAAAAACACCCTGGTTTGTAATTTGAAGTTTAAATGTGGACAAATTCAGTCCGTTCAGCATGGCCATTTGTTGTGGCTTTACAAAAAAAGACGATATCTTATTTTTGGTTTCCTGGCGACACTAACCTGCCCAGCTCTTATCGTTTGTTGTCCTCGATGCCACTTACTTCTCTCTGTGGTGTCCTTTCACCCTCAACCGGGCCGCTCACCTTCGAGTCTGTTTCTGCCAGTTTCACCCTGTTAAAAAAGTGTTTGTTCCCATTTTTGCCCATGTGGGAGTTGTTAAAAAAAAGTTGGTGTTTTGTGCTTTTCATTTTAAGATCTACAAAAAAAAAAATCTTGGCACCTGAACATGTGAAAGTTAGAATATCTTTTCAGTGAAAAAAGTTTACAGTCACAATTATCTTGTGTGCGTGTGTGTGTGTGTGTCAACACAATTCTCAGACAGAGCTAAATAAAAGAAAAAAAACCTACAATTAGTTAAGATGAACACTGCCACCAAACCATGAGTTAGAAAGACAGAAACCAAATCAAATGTAACCTGACAAACAAAAACAAATCTGCAGTACAAATTAAAACCGAACAAAAGTCTGCACTTAAAAACTTACTAAAACAGACAAGATGAGTCCCGACAGTGTTTTCTCAAGCACATCATCAGCAAGATAACCTCAAAACTTACAGAGTTTTGAAAAGTAGAAAATAAAATGTACATTTAACACTGAAAACCCCTTTTTGTTACATTCAGTTAAGATTAACCAAAGGAATGATTTATATTTATCTATCTGTAAACATCAGGTCTCTTTCGCTCTTCTGACTGCTTGTTTGCCTGAACTCATTACAACTGAGACTCCAGAGGTATTTTAAGCTAGCTGGTAAAAAACAAAAAAAAAAAGAAATCAGCTCCTGGAGATAATTTGCATCTATCGTGTGAAGAATTTGGCTTTATTTTTGGAAACAGTGTGAATGTTATTACCAGAAAAACCTGATTGAGGAAACACAGAGGAACACACCCGTGGTCGGCTCCTCTGCCTCTCACAGGTCTCACCACCAAAGCAACATCGATATTCACAAACAGGCCCACCAGCTCTTACTTGTCATCATAAGTGACCAGCTCTTAGGGAGGATTTCCATTTCTCCCCTCCATGTCCCTTTAAGGAAAGCACTGCATTGATTCTTGCAGAAAATCCTGCCTGATACACGTCTAATCTTGTCCATCTTTTACTTTGAATAAAGATAAGATGCCCAGTACTTACACTTCTCATGTTTCTCATATACAAACGTATTGATTTTTTAAAAATCTACACACACACAAAAAAGGAATATAATGACCGGTTAGGCTGATGGAAGATTATTGATCATATCATAGTGTTTTTCTGCACATTGTACAGCTTTCGGCTCCACAGTGTCTAAACAGATATGGAACCGCTTTCTCACTTTCAATCCTGTATGACTATGCCAATCATGCGTTAATGAGATTATTTCCATCTGACCTCACTGTCACGCTCATTTTTTTGGCACGCGTTCTCAAAAGAGGGTCGGCACGACATGCTCTCAACGTGTCGATACACAACATGAACCTCTGGCCTCATTAGTCCATCTCTTACCAGTCAACAAATCTCAACCTCCCAAATAACACCGCATATCTCTCAGTGCGGCTGCCATCAAAGTTTCACCATACGACAGTTTAAGGATCGAGCAGCTCAAGCCGCAGAGGTCTGCAGCTCTGAAAAAAGCCTCCCTGGTAAACAACCAGACGGCCTGCTATTGACTTTCTTTCCTCCAAGGCCAAACATGTCCACTATACCCGAGGACACACAAGGGTGCAGCTCAAGTTTTCACTCTGGTGGAATAAAGTCAACGATGGGGATATCACAAGAAAACCATACTTTAGTAACGAGTTGGCACAAATGCAGCAACTGTTTTATTCATTAAACTAGAAGACTCAGAAAGCTCCATAGATGTTCAAACAACTGGAGGTCATTCGGAGTGACAAGATAATGTGACATGCAGTGATGAATGCAGATTTTACGTGTAAGAGAGTTTTGCACTGAAAGCAAAAGTGACTTGACTTGTTGAGTTGAGTGACCAAGGGCAAACAAGTAAGTATGTGAACCACAACTGCACACGAGTGGTTTTCATACAGTCACTCATGGCCTCACTGTAGCTTAGTGACTCCGTTTCTTGCCCGAGTGAAAAGGTTCTTGGTTCAAAGTTTGCGTGTTTTACCTATCTGTGTGCTGGTTTAGCATGGGCCCTCTGGTTCTCTAGGTCTCTTCTCTAAAGGTTAGAGTTGGGGTTACGTAGGCAATGCAACAAAAAGGTTGGTGTTCAAACAGATTAGGAAAAATCACATCACTTTCTTACATCCTAATTTTAAAGAAAGGGCACGAAGAACAGGCTGGAACTTTGACTGATCCATAACAGGTAAACAGCTTTCAGGGATAACTTTCTAAGCAGTATGTACAAACAGAACCCCCCTCATTGTCATTTGACAGTTAACACTCATTATGACACTTAGATCAACAAATATCTTGTCGAAATGGATCATGAAGAAACAGCAGCTACCGCTGAGAGACTAACGAAGTGTTTTCTCATTTCAAAACGGAACATATGTGGGATTTTTTTAGTTACTTAACAGCCACGGCTGGTGGTAATTTCACCAAGGAGGCAGGTGACACAACATGAACACACGAACACGCAGGCACGCACGCACGCAGGCACACACGCACGCACTCACAGTAAACCAAAACCAATGCAATGTAAGGACTCTTGCACTTTGAATAGCAAAACAATAAAATGCTTCTATGAGGATTTGATGCATTTTTATGACACGTTCCCACTCTTATTCATTTCTAACCATTGTGCACATTGAATTTAAAAAATATATACTAACTCCACCTAGTAGACGCAAACATTATTAGTCAAGATTACATTTACATTACAGTCATATTTCTATTTTAAGAAATATTTGATAGTCTTGCAAATCCACCAGATCTGAGTGTATTACCTCCTTGTTTATTTAACTGCACCAACAAGAGAAAGGCAAAGTGTCATCCGGGAGCACTGACAAGGGAAGGTTTTTGTTACATCAGAGTCACAGTGACCTTAAAATAACAATGTTCACCATCTAATTGTCAAAGCCTGTCGCATAAAACAGAGATTCGGCTGTGAAACAGAGATTCTATTGTGTATTGACTCACACAACAGTCTAAGGGCCTTTCTGAAGGGCCTCATCAAGTGTGTTTGAGACTATTGTTGAATATTGCAAGGTGCTGCTGTTCTGCCCTTGAATGCTTCTGTGGCTAGAATAATCCCTCATTAGTCATGAACCACCAGCTATTCAAAGTATGTGCTTTCTTTAGGAATAAAAGCAGTAAAGTAGAGTTCTTATTCATGTGTCTTGGCTCCATGGCCCTCACTATGAGCTTACATGATCTGGACCTACCTTCAAATAAAGGACGAGGCCAAAGAAGGCAGGAAATATTGGTTATTAAGATGCTGTATCTTATGTTGCTTGAGGAATATTCAGTTAGTTTCTTAAGCGATTTTTAATTACAGGGTTTTTTAATTACAGTCGACCATCGTCTGAGAATATTTTTTCTTTATCTTAATGTCCAGAGGCTCAGAGAATATTAAGTAAAAATTAGATGTAAATAATTAATGCACCTCCAGGCATACGGGGCTTCTGACCACAGAAGTGTCCTGGCAGCAGAGCAAACAGCGAGCCCGAAGCACTGCAGCATGAAGCTCCTCCTGACACAGCATTTGGAGCAACCACACCAAATTACTCACAGTCTAAGATTATTAACCTGACTCTTTAGGATAATGGCTGGATGGTCGGACTACGGCCAGCAGCCTGAACTCTTTCCGTCCCAGTGTCTCCCAGTGTATTCACAGTCTCATTAGAAGATACGATGGAGTTTATGACGCCAGTGCGAACGAGCACATGTGTGATGCATGGCCATGAGCGATGACTGCTTGTGGATTCTTGGGCTTGTGCCCATCAACTTTTGGCTTCACACTCCCATTACTGCCTCATCTCGGTCTCACAGTTGTGGGTTCTCTTTGCAGGAAAGAATTGGGTCATTAGCATTTCATAGCATTGTCATCCTTCTTCAGTTTAAAAGTGCAGATAGCATTAAGTCAGTCCGTATATTTCTCTCCAGTCGATTCCTCACACTAATGTGAACAATTACTATGGAGACTTTGAAACTTGTCACTTCAACAGAATTATTTATGAAGTCTTTCTTAACTGATACATTCATAAAAAAAAAGCTTTTTTCTGAGGCTAATTAAAAGGCCTCGCTTCACTTCTGTATCTGTCATAACAGTTGAAGTTACGACTTCAAGGCATTTCATCATCAACAGTGATAAAATAACCAGTACTGTAAATACAAATGTGTTGAATTATTCACTTACTATATGTCTGAAATGAAGTGGATATGGTGACTGTCACGTATATCAAGTAGTTAGATGACACTTGCATAATTCACTTTATGTTTCTTCATCAAAGTAGGTTTCAAATTCATCACTAACAAAACAAGGATGAATACAGGAAAGTGTAATAATAGTAATAAGATTGATGGTTTAGATAGTGGTGGTTCAATTAAAAACAACAATAAAATCAGCCAGTTAAACTACTCATAAAGGTTCACTCTCCTCATTGCTGGATTCAATCCTGTATCTGTTTTTGCAGCAACAAATTCAACATTTAAGCAACTATCGACATGCAAATAATACAAGAGCAAAAACACTGACCTAAAATTCATGAAGTGTTTAAAAAGTTAAAATTGGTGACATTTCAGCCGACAAACAATAAATTCTTCAATATGAATACATTTGGCATGGAAACTCAACACACAAATTGAGACATCAGGCTCATAAAAACCTTCTTGAAGGATGGAAGTCAACTTACAAGTGGGATAAAGTAACTGTAGCCGCGTTTAATGAATTGCGACTTTATCAAATTGTTCACCTGGATGACGGATCATGACTGTCCCCTGAAGATTCATTCATATCCGTCATCAAACAACGGCAGCATCCGTCCACCATCGTTTTGAATTTACACTTCATCATTACCGTGATTGTCGTCAATAAACCTTGAAATCTCAATGTATTATGGAGGCCATCATTCACTGTGACCTCACCGGCATCCTCCAGACATTAGACATTAAAGTCAACAAACCGTTCAAGGACCAAATGAACACACTGTGGCAAGAATGGACGACGTCCGGCATTGTGGGAAAAAAATGGGGGCGACAATTTAAAGAAACCACGCCTGTTGTTTGTAGCACCCCACGGGAAAGCTGCCCAGTGTGATCCGTCGGCAAACACTGCAGAGAGAAGTTTTCTCAAGTAGAGAACCTCTAATGTGATGGTTGTCAGCCGGGATGATCTCGAACGGCAGGACCCCGTTGATGCTGGGGTCGTCGAGGGGGTCATGGCGATGATGTAACACATCACAAGATGGGGTCTCGACACAAGGTGTGACCAGGGATAATGGGACACTCTGCAGCCAGTAGGGGAGAACATTTCAACTTTGAAGGTTTTCAGTGATATTTAGCTCAGTGGAAAGAAAGAGAGAACATGACACGAGCTGGAACTTTCTCCTGAAAGAATATCTGGCCCCATTTTTTACACTCAGAGATTTTTCTCATTTCCTTTCCATAAGGTGAACTAATAGGAAATCCTTTATGGTATTAATAAATCCAGTTTTCATGACAAAAATAGTAACATGGACAAAAAAATAAATAAAACTGTTCAGCTGTATGGACCACATCCAGAACCTTATTGTTAATACAACATATTAAACGAATGATCAGACCCTTTTTATGGGGACATACGAGTTGAAAAAAACTACTCAGAATAGAACTCTGCAGTTACCCCTCGCTACTGAAGACCTTCACATTAAAAAAAAAAAAAAGAAAAAGGTTGTGGATACCTCAGAGACTGGTGAGAGAGTTAACAAGATCTCCAAATTATTAGAGTTGAGTTATTCCACTGAGAGGGAAATCTTCTTTGACTCGTGCAGATTTCAAACGACTGCCAATTTGAACAGGACTGGCAGCCCCAGCAATTTTAGCCTGAAAGCAAATTCTCCAATGCGAAAAGAAAAGAGAAAGCCTTCAAAATTCTTAATTTATCACAGGATCTGCAGGCGGCTCTGATAATTCATGGTGTTAAAAGTGCATAAATCCCACAATCAGAAAGAGATTTTACAAATGTGCATGAGACATGACATTGAAAAGCCGTTGCTGTTCGAGAAGGGCGATACAACAGGTGTCCAGTTGCCAGTGATCCAATTTACAAATACTCATCCTATCGCAATAATGGGCTATGGACAGATGAAACGATGGTGTTTGGCCAAAGGAACTGTCTGGTGCAGAGCAGCTGTTCAGCTAAAAAAGCCTCATACTAACTGTAAAGTGCGACTGTGCAAATGTTAAGGGTTGCTTCGCTGCCTCAAGCACAAAGACAGCCAGCGGTCATCGATGTGCTTGAAGATAAAGCTTGGCCATTTGTTAAGAGGTTTATCCTGCAGTGGACATGATGATCTTTAACATGCAGGTGCATCACTTGAAGAGTTTAAATGAAAGTTATGGGAGTGATAAACTTTGGATCCATAATCTTGGAAGGCATCCCTTTCTGACATTTGGTAACGGTTTTCAATGACACTGATGACAGATACGACTACACAACCATCAAAAGTAGCCGCATGAACACATTCATTCGAAATTACTCAGCAGCTTTCACCAGATTCAGTTTTCCTAAAAATTAGATAAGCATAATTATAAAAATCTGTCACTTTTTACTGTCTCGACATCTCACCAAGGGCGACAGTTTTCCAGGGGTTTAGTAACTTTTGCACCGAGATGGTACGAATACAAATTCACTACCTACTGTACCTCAGTTCCCTCTTCCACTCTTCATACCATAACCCCTCGTTTTTCAAGTAGGTCTCTTCGCATTCACAAGCATCACTTGAATATAAAATGCTTCGTTTTTTTAAAGTCTGCATTGTTTCTCTGTCATATCTTGCAGACTGACACACTTTGAGAACAATTCATGCCAGGAAGATGCAAATACAGGTGTGTGAGAGGAGAAGAAGAGAAAACAACCTGCTCCATTATAAAAGATGAAACGAGTAACAGGGAAAGGTGCGTGACAGAAAGAAGCAAGGGAAGTGTCAGAAAATGTGAAAATGTTTTTATTACTCAGGGAAGAAAAAAAAAACTTGGAGCAATTTGTCTCATTAGACAGGCTAGGATTTAAACTTGTTGAAAGAGGGTTGGCAGTGACTGTCTCACAGGGATTACTTATATGGGAATGTGTTGACTGAGGGCTTGTTTAGTTTTCTGCGATGTTTCTTGCTGCTTTGGCACTGTCATTAACAGGGAAACACAAGCCTCTCTGTCCCTTTCTTACATTATTTTATATGCCTGTGTTCTCCCTTATGGAATGTGACACTGTGCCCATTAAATCAAATCTCATTAAATGAACATGGTCTTAAAATTTGAATACTGGGCCTGTATGTTGTTGTTGTGTAATAATGTTGCTATATAGTACTTCTATATATGCTGTTTGTACATAATGAATGGAGGGTTTCTTTTACCTATGAAGTAAAAAAAAATGTAAACATAGTCATGGCTTACAATGTTTACTGAAGTTGTGTCACTACCAGCTGCTGAAATACTCAACTGTACAATCGTAAATTACTGGAAGATAAATTACCAGCAACTGATCCAAAGACCAAACTGAATCAGCAATAGGAAGAGTTCTTTGTTCAAAGTCGCATGTAAGCTGCATATAAATTGTTGCTGGGGTTTCATAACGTACAGGTCCAGGAAGGTTATAAAGAGCTATTTTTTATTTATAAGCCAAGACATTACATATCTAAAAAAAGAAGTTTAGTAAGGCATCAATGTATGATCTCTCGCCTACCATGTTTGACTTCTGAGCAGTATTCCTATTAAAATGTCAAGTCTTTTTGGCTTTACCCCAGTCTGGTTTTACATAAAGTTTGAGACTCCATCCATCCGTGGTCTCCTCCTTATTGAGGGCCGGGATGCAAGGACAGCAGTCTCAGTAGAGACTCCCAGGCTTCCACCTCTCTGGACACTTCCTCCTGCTCTTCTGTGGGGGACTCCAAGATGTTCCCTGGCCAGCTGGGTGATGTTTTCCCTCCAGCGTTTCCTGGCTCGCAGGAGAGCATCAACTCTACTCTGAGGTGGGTTCTGGAACGCATCCCCATAATTTGAAAGGTGTGTCCTGCCACCACACAAAGGAAACACATCTCAGCTGCTTATATCCAAGATCTTGTTCTTTGAGTCATGGTCTAAAGTTAATGACTGTTGGTGAGAGTGGGAATGAAGACCGATGGGCAAAATGAGGGATTCACTTTCTGGCTCAGCTCCTTCTTTACCATGATGGACCAGTACATCAACTGCATTGCTGTCGCCACTACACCCAATCCATCTGTCAGATTGTTTTTTTTGTGAGTTTTAGATGCTGGGGGGGAAAAAAACCCGACATAGAATGTTTGCTTGTTTTTCTCTTTATAATATTGACTGGATATCAGTACTTCAGCTGAGGCAGTTTTCCACCTGCCAAGTTAAAATCCTGCCAGATGGACCCATCTATAGCCAGCTGGGCTGGTTGCATGTCAGAGGGGCTGACGGTTAGCAGGGTAGCACCACCATTACAGAGCGCTTAAGCCTCTGCTTTTGTTTCAAGCACTTCTTCAACAGAGAACATGTAAGCTGGTGCCACAGTAGCTTTTTGAATGAAAAATGTTTACCACCACAGACCCAGATGGATGTACATAGGTGTCATTTATTCCTAATTCAAAGGCAGAATTGACAATCAGACTTTTCAAGACCTCAGTGATTTGGAATATTGGTACATCAAAACTTTTGTTTGTATTTAGCTTTTTGGAATTTCACCCCTGGATTTGTGGCACATAAGCAGCTTTTATCAGTCCCCACCCATCTTGAAAAGCATCTTTCTGAATGGGCCTGATGCCACAACACACGTTAGACCATTTATCTTGTGCGTGCGTCATGACCACAAACACTACATGATATCTGACCTTATCAGGGATATTCCATAAGTTAGTGATTAATGGCAGGACCTAAACCTGCATTCATCATAACAATGAGCTCACATCATCAATCTGTCAGCGGGCGAAGTATCAATCAGGAGGAAGAGACTGCAGCATCTGATCACTCACTTCCTCCTTTTACTGAAGGAATTCTGTTTACTGAACACGAATTCAGCAAACTTTCAGCAGACTTGTCATTTTTATGGAGCGCAAGGAAGTGACTGAATTAGAAAATTATGCTCACTACCAAGGATTGAGGCTGTCAAGACTGCTGTAATAACAAATTTCATTTGTTGGAGGTGAGTGATGAAGGTAAATGTCAAATGAAAACAAGCACTATACTCTCCCAAACATCACACAGCAATGAGTGAAGCTATGAGTTGTAAAAACAGGATTTTAATTATAGCGAGGCCTTTTCCTGTCAGAAACATCCCCCTACATCATGATAGGGGAAACGAGAGAGAAACTTAATTAAGTCATTGGTGCCTCTAGTACCAAAATACAAAACAGCTCAACCCTTAGTGAGAAATTTAGGTATGTTTTTAGTTCCACAACTAATTTGTCTTGGAATTAATTTGTCATGGGAAGGATATAAATCACCGTGGGCAGAAATTGATGACATGAGTGAGAGGTTGCTGCACTGAATGAACTCAGGGCTAAATGAGCCTGCTGATAACCAGCTTCGTGACATCCGTTATCCAGCCAAGGTCAGGCACAGTGAAGCTGGGCAGCCCCAAAGTATCCAAGCTGTCCACACAGCATAAAACGGCCCCAGACTAACAACTGAGATGTTAAATGAGGAATTAGTAAGGCATCACTTGGATGCGCCCATTGTGCAGTGTGAGAGAAAGTGACAAGGGAAAACAATGCACGAATATATACTTAATAAAAATGTAACCTTTTTGAACCTGCCTCATCCAATTGCTCAACAAAATATGAGTAACTATGAAATTCAGTGTCACCCTGCCCGATTAAATTACCTGAAATCTGTATTTTTTAAAATTAATTTCATTAGATTGTATTCACTGTTGTTTGTTTTTTAAATGATAGAAAAGAAACACAAAGCTTGATCTGCTTCTCTTTGTTATTAATTATTTGGATTTTTTTAACCGTTGGGAGTTTAAAAAAAAAAAAGGTGAAATGAAAACACATAAGTAAAGCAGCTCAAACAGGCTGAGTGAAGTTCCAGTTCACTTCATTTCAAAATTCAAGATTCAAAAGTATTTAAAGTGATGAAAAAGTTAAAGTAATTCCCACCAGGAAGTGTCAGAGCTTCAAGACAATTTTAGACACAATCAATGTTTTATGTTCTTAGGCAATAAAAGAAAAATTAAAGTTGTAATCACATGTCACAGAGACACAATGGGACCATTCTCCATACATATTTAATATATTATGAACTTTAAAGGCTTTTATCTCCTCGTTAAATTTGAGATTCATTGTACTGTAACTTTATAAAACTTTATTTCCGATGAAAATACACAGTAATTGAGTTTTAGGGAAACTCTTAAGGTCATCGCCTGAATCTTTAGGCCTAACATTTGTTTTGTTTACCTCCACCTTCTCTAATTCCACACAGACGTCTGAGGTGTGTGTGACCTGCAGAATGCTAAGTTCCCTCCTTTATTTGGACCTATTGTCTTGTCCTCGGATGTGCCCCCATCCCCACCCGAGGAGCACCCAAAAAAGGTGGAGCTCTGGGAAATGTTCCCTGCATTTCATTGCCAAACAATGCAATAATGTACCCTGTTTTCTGTTAGGCATTTATAATACACAGGCAGTGTATATTGTGTGCTGTGGTGCAGTTGCATTTAGAAATTCAATGTGAGCATCACTGCTTTAATGGCTTGTCAGCCAATGAGAAGTACACAGGGTAGTCCAGGTGGTCCAGTCCTACATACTAAATCCATTTGCCAGAGGCATGTCATGCTCAAGGCTGTTAAGCAAGTGGAATCAATGCTAAATTTATTCTGAATGTTACCTGCGTCACAGGGTGCACATATGCACACATGGAGGCAAGCCCTTAAACCCTGTTAAGCCCTTTTTACTTTAAGCAGATCTGACTTTTTTTTCATTTTCCCTGCTGTCATCAAACTGTGCAATTCATCCATTTAGGAAAAGGGAACAGTCCAAATTAACAGTGTGGAAGCATGGAAAGGTCTTTATGTGACTAATGTTATATAAGCATTTAGCTGCTCCTTTTGAAGTAGGTATTAAGGGGGGATTGAGAGCAGACATGCTGGCAATGACAATAGAAATTCTTTTTTTGAATGCTCGGTAATAGGTTGGTAATTTCAACTATTGGTAATATACTTAAAAAAGGGTTATTTTATTAGAAAACATTTGACATGTATTTTTTTTCTATAAAGGCCCCGTGTAACAGAAATATATAGAATAATTATCGTAATTCTGCTGTCAAATATCGGTGCAATCCAACAATGTAGTGCTCCAAACTGATTTATGTAGAAATACATCTTTCTTCAATCTTAATCTTCCAATTTCAAATGGCTAACTTGTTAGTGCTCTCAGACTAACAATCTGATACACTTGAGACAATAAGAAAAGACTTCACTTGATACAAGCCTCAACCAGGTGGACACAGCCTGATAGAATCCCATTTGAACTGTTCATCATGCGAACTGATTAATTTCTGGTTCTTAGGCTATACAGTGAGTCTATAAATGCACGCCTGTCTGAGGGATTTGGGATTATAATAGAAGATGTTGCCCTGAGGGGGCCCAGTTCTTCAGTTCCTCGCGGCAAATAAAAATGAGCACATCCAACTTCATTGGCAACTTGGAGTCACTGATTTTTAATGCGACCTGCATGTCAATAGATCGGACACCACAAATTTTCCATGAGGCATGGTGACTGTTTTCAGCCAGGAGGCTGGCTATGAAACACCTGTCGTCATCACTTTCTTATCTTGCAGCACCAACACCAAAATACGGGTGTTTCAATAAATATGCTGTTTTTGGGCTGACAAACATACTAAATATTATTGTATCCTTGGAAAGGCTCCAAAAACATGAAAATGTATGTGCAAATAATGGTTTATTCAAGTAAAAATTGCCTTTGTGTGACAGACTTCCACACAAAATTACAATGCTAATCAGGACACTGTCATCTACATGATTCACTAAGGCTTTTTTTTTCCAAGCTATGCTGCTGCACATTATGCTCACTGTATCATGTAATTTCATCTCTGTATGTATCTTAGCAAACATCAGACCTAATTTCCTTCAGGCCATGAAAATGACTCATCAGAGCTTGTTGTTGCAATATGTTTCCAACCGTGTTGAATATCAAAAACTTGTAAGGACCAAACTCAGACATGAAGGCAATAAAAACGTGAAAACAAACCATGGCAAATGGAAATAATGATCATGTTTGAACATGAGAAAAAATAACGAGCTTATCACATGTTCACATGCCATTTGCAGAATAGCTTCGCTAACAATGTAAAAGAATATGTTTTGTCAGACTCGTCCAGACCCTGAGTCTTTTCCTCATCAGAAAGATCTGAAGAGAGAAGGTTATTTCACCTTTTCAGTCCTCCAACTGAGTTTTAGGCGAAGCATATATGCTGTTTAAACCTTTAAAGCTTATCACTACTTGATTAAAAACATACAGAAACCTTCAGCATGAAAAACAGTAATACATGTAAGTCAATTTATGCTTTCCATTTCTCTGCTATAATCCACACACAGCCTTCTGCGGGCATCTGTAAGTTCAATTTTATCTCTACAAGCATGCAGACTTTACATGCACTGGGAAAGTAAACAAATGTCTGTTTTTCGTACTGATTGGAGGATATTGAATTCTGCATTCTAGCTTTTATTCTCATTAAGCAGTCACACACAATGTTTTCGTTTTTTTTTTGCATGGTGCTCAACAAACAACCAAAGCTTTCCTCTTGCTGTCAGGAGGTCACAGTATGACATCCTGTGTGAAACGTGCCTGCACATACGTTCACCCATCGGCAGCCAGTACAGAGAAGTGGTTCCCTGTTGTACTTCATTCATCCAAGATGGATAGAACGCAACCAAACCTGCACCTGCTGTTCTTCAAGTCTACCTAATGGTGTGCATTTTAAAGACCAATAATTACAGATCCTTTTGAAAAGACGCAGCCAGAATAAAAATGAATGTATCGTGACTTGATGCAGTCGGTTTAAATCCTGTTTATAACACAGACAGAATTAAAGTAATCACTGGACTGTGAAGTTGAAACATTGATTCATTTCACTCTCACGCCTGTAAAAAATGTTTTATTTTACAAGCTCTCCCACGATCGGCCTGCTCCATATGATTCTCCACTATCTCATGCAGTCTATCGCCTGGCTGTCCTGATGACAAGACATAACAGAATACTGAGCTCACACCTTAAACCTGAACTACCACAGAGGATTCATGCCTCAACCTGCAAATTCTTCCATGCTGAGATGGATCAAGTCAGCTCAGATACATCTTTCATGCTGCGATGGATCATACCAGCCCAAACTCTTGAGTTTTCCATTTCAAAGAAAAGCACTTGGGGCAAAGGGAGTTATGATAGTCCCCACTTTACTTTTATTCATCTTTTTGCTTTTTTTCTTTTCCACAGACTAAGTAACATACTTCGATTAGATTTTTTTTCCCTTTACTATTCACTTCAAAATAAAAGCAAATGATGCACGTTTGGCAACATGTCCTACGCTGGCTTGTCCTTTCAGCTGCAGCATCAGTATTCCTGCTAATTAAGATCTAGGTCTGTTTCGTTCCCCGTTGAGTCTTTTGTCGCCAGAGTGTAAGTGATCTGCATTGATTGTATTTCCTCATCTCTTTTGAAATTGTGTGGATTGTTTCCAATTGTAACATAGTCTCATTCACCATCACTCAGTTCCTGGGAGTGCCTACAGTGATCCACATGATGACAAGGCAAAAAATATCCCAAAATACATTCGGACCAAAATGTTCAAAAAGGAAAAGTGTCTGAATGAAAGTGGAAATACACACACACACACACACACACACACACACACACACACACACACACACACACACACACACACACACACACACA
>JAUESF010000001.1:17162193-17173709 GCA_032274765.1 Malacoctenus tetranemus | reverse complement strand
ACACACACACACACACACACACACACACACACACACACACACACACACACACACACACACACACACACACAGGTTAAAAAGCACCTGATCTGTATCCAGCTTGCACAATGGAGATAAGAACCACCCAGAAATCCATGCTGCAGAGTGAATGCATTCCAAGAGAATGAATTTGCAAATTTCACACTTGCATATATGTGTTTATATGTTAACAATACAGCAGTGACATGTATTCACTGCTTCCAACAAAAGATGGTGATATGCATCACAAAGTGAGAGATGTAGCGGTGATCTACCGCTGGTGGGAGGGGAAAAAAAAACAGTCGACACTGATGAGGGAGGGCAGACTGCACTAATGCATCTGCTCATGTATTTATGCAAAGGAATCAAACAAAGGACCACACTGTTTCCCAGGTCTCCTGCACTAGTCTTGTTCCAAAGTTTTATTCTAAGCAACATGTCTAGTTTAAAGCCAAGACATTATAGGCCTGTAAAGCATATGCTGCAGTAATATCTCAGGATTTCATTCATTCCTGCCAAAAAGCTTAAGTCCACAAGGTGCGACTTCAGGTTTTACTTTCATTTGATTCAAAATGCACAAAATTTTAACTCAGACAAGGAGCATACGAGGACAGAAAATCTGCACATAAGAGCTGATGATATTTTAATACTGGATTTCAGTTCATTTATTTAAAAGTAGGGTTCCTTGGAATGAATGCAGGAGCTTGCTCGTGTCGAAGCCAAAGTCAGAACGTGACCTCAGTAAAGTGTTTTTACCAGCAAAACAAGCCGCTCTGCAATCGCTGAATCACCCATTGGACACCACTCCTACAGACTGGTGCCAGAAGAGACAAATTCATTTAATTCTGGTTTCACTCAAGAAAAGATCCTTCAGATCACAGATTTTAGTTTTTGTTTCCAGAGAATTGTGAGGTTAACCACATACCTAAATTTCATAGTAGCAACTCGCGTAACCTAATTTCTCCATGAATCTCTGTCGTACCATCTATGCCTCATTCTGAATGCCTGAAGTGTGCATCATGCTGCCGTGTCTGGCAACATCAGACAAAAGGAGCACTGAGGATGGGTGAGAGATTGAAATGGAAATGAAGGAAATAAACTTTTATGGTAGCTGTAGGCTTTCAAACAGCTGACACTGGAGCGGGTGAGGCGGTGGGATGAGAGGGGAGACACCCACACATCTGCTACAGATGTAGTCCCCACAAAGAGCTGGGAGAAAATATTAGAACGAGTCAGTGACGAGTGAGGAAACATCGATAACTTTATACGATTGTGGCTTTATTACTAGGACAGATGTGCACGCCTGTGAGGTGAATTATGCATAGTGGTAGTTTTGAAGGGATGATGATAATAACAAAAACAAGAAAATATAATGGTGCTTTGGCTAAGATTTTTTTTCTTTTTTTAATAAATATGTCACAGAAATTCCTGGCCATCACCCAGCCAGTGGGTCGTGTCTTGTGTTTCAGCTGAATGAATGTCAGCGCTGTAGATTTATCTAATAGTTGACACTGTGGGGGAAATACACACAATCTGAACCAATCTTGGCATGCTGTGGAAGCATGTTGAGACACAGACTGAGGTGTTGCTGGAGATGTGCTGCATCTGATGTGTGGCCAGAGTCTAGCCAAAGTGTTGTATGCAACTCTGACTGCAGTCTCACACTTCAAGGCGATAGACTGCTTTTAGCCATCAGGGGAGAAAAGAAACCAGCAAAATCTGTCTGAGCGAAGTCATGGATTTAATTAAAATAAGACTTGTGAGCAGCAATGAGGTGAAGTATAGATATTCTAACCAGGCACAAGTATTTAGGCAAAGGAATAATTTCCGGTTGCGTTTTTTTGCAGCAAAATTGGTATTCACAGACTGACTGATTTACCTCATTAGAAGCTTTTTCTATATATAGTCCGGAGAATAATAATCTCTATCAGACACACCACTCCTTCTCTCTCTGAACACAGTTTGGGGTTTTTGAGCATCTTAAGCAGACATAAGAAATTGGATTAACCTTCCACATGTGAAAAAAAAAATACATGAGGGAAATGTTATTACAACGATGGAATTGAACACATCATTGTTATTTCTCCCAAGGAGGTTAGGTTTTCACCCGTGTTTGTTTGTCGGTTGGTTTGTCCAATAACAGAATAATTCAAAAAGTGTGTGAGAGCAAGAACAAGGAACAGGTGACTTTGGTGGTGATCGGGTCATCTAATAATCCATAATGATGGGAAATGACATTTCTGTGGAAGGAAGGACGGAAGGAAGGAAGGAAGGACGGACGGAAGGAAGGCATGTGGGCCCTGAGTGCAAAGAAACCCCATCTGAATCATGATTCTCTGTAAGTTGGCTTCAGTAAAACACTTGGCTCCACCCAGCATAAACTGGCTCTCCCCCGCATTATCTAGAAACATTTTGGCTCCACCCCAGCATGCTTTGGCTTCACGCTATGCTACATTTAAATGTATTGACTCCGCCCCTTCGCACACAAGCAACCAACACTAGTAAAAAGGTAACCTCCTTGGCAGAGGTAAGAAGAAGAATGACAACCATTGCTAAAACATCCCATTTTTCAAGAAGCCCAAACATAAGCACCCTGGCGGAGATATGCGCTCTACTGAGAGCTTCTCTCCAATTATAAATTGCACCTATGATCACCATCTTTCGACTAAAGATAAATGTTTTCATAGCAAAAACAATGCAGATATTTCACTTGAAATGACTGGAGTTTGCTGTGTGGTAGAAGGTGATAGAAACCCCTTCAACACATTCTGCCGTATAACAATGTAAAGCGAAGCCTATCTCAGCTGAATCTAAGGTAAGCCTTTGTTTTTCCATCTGTCTCAATGGAAGTAGTAAATGTAGCACTCCTCAGAAGAGCAGCTCTTCAGCTGAGCCCTGTCCATTACCCTGCAACAGTGCAGCGGGCTATCTGGTAAATGGCTTTATAATGGCTCTTTGCTTCCACTGTGATCTTCTTGCTCATTTCTCTGAATTCTGAGGCTTTGTGGTGCAAAGAAACAGGCAACTCAAAACTACTATTAGTCCTCCAATACTACCGAACCTTTTATTTTATTTTTTTTTGCCTCAACCGTATTTTGTTTTTATTTCCACGACTGGCTCAGGCTGATATTTTTGTATTACATTCTCAAATCTGTAGTTATATCTTGTTATCATTTCACATAAGTGACCCCAGTGAGCGTGAGCTCACATTTAACAACCCAATATTAATGCTGAGGATTTTGCTCCTGCTTCATTTCATTATACAAACGCGTATCACTCTGAGCCCAGCAGCATCATTCTACCACCACCTACGACCAACCACCCTCCGCCTACACAAGTAAGTCACTGACCCCCGAATCACCTTATCTGATGTAAATAATCTACTACCAGTCAGGTGGTTATAGCCACCTATCCATGAAGCTTTTTTTTACACGGGCTGCATGAGAAATAGATGATAGCCCTGAAGAGCTCAGAATCATGCAACTGAAATGCATAAAATAAATGGGCAATTCTGTAGCTTTCCTGGGTTTAAGTAGGCATGCTGCACGATACAAGATAAAGGTCATGCATCGTATCATCCTCAGGAAACACAGCCACAATCAACGTTCCCAACATTCCATATCAACAAAAGTATACTCCTCATTGTTACAGCCTGTGGCCTGCTCCTTCTCTGCCCCCTATGTACCTACATGATTGTGCCCGCAAGATTATTTGAACAAATGCAGGTAGGATATAAAAAAATATATGCAACCAATACGAGGCTTTTTTATCTAAGGGTCAAAGGGCGATGGTGCCAATCCCAGCCCACACTGCACAAACACAGAGAGAACACGCACATCGATGAACAATTCGAATAACCAACAGATTCACAGTAGGAACATACAACCCCTGTACAGGAAGGCCCCGTGCGCTCCAACCCAGCACCTGTCCACAGTGAGGCAACAGAACATGGAGGAAGTGGTGGACCCCCTTGGTTTAATGGTGGAGGTAACACTGCATTCTTAAAGTGATGCTTGTAAATGTAAATTCAGGACAAGCAGGATGAGTTCCCAACTTCCGGACCACAGTAAGCTGTTTTTAAAGTTTCAAACACTTTGAAGCCAGTGATGGGATGGCGCTGCAGACTGAATACCTGATTGACTTGTTATCATTCAGAGGTTACTGTATAGCGCTTAATCTTATCTCAGGCTGGCTTGCGATTTATGTTTGCTCAAAACGGAGCCACTGATAGCTTTTCTCAGCGTCGAAACAACAGCTCAGTCGTAAAAATGCTGCACTTATTCAGGAAATTTTGAAATGATAAATTCAGGTGGAATACGTTATTGCGAAAATGATCAACCTCTCGCTGAGAGTTTCACGCCTAGGAATTACAACCTTTCTCTCCATCTCACTTCTTGTCTTTTCTGTTGTGGATTAACATCTGTTGAAGCACCTGTTCGATGATGCACTGACCCAAATAAGTAAAAGTTTAAGCGATTTATTAAAGAAAGATTATCAGTCATTTTTCAAGGTACAGCTGAATATTTCATTGCTCGCAACAGGAAAGGAAAAAATAGAAATCCATTTTATTGAGCGGGCACTTGAGATGTTTAGATTCCTATCCATCATACAAACCATTAGGGAGGCATCTGATCGGGGCCCAAATTCATTTTGTGGTATGATTATGATCCCCGGCAAACAGCGTGAGTCATTAAAAACTATCAGCACTGACAAGACACACAATCCGTCCTGCAACAGAAGGTGTGGAGCAACAGGAAGGAGCAACTGATGCAACTCGGATCACCCAAAGCTCGTCAATGGTCTTGATAAGAGAAGAAGCCGCTTCAGTGAATGTACTACAAAAACCACTTTTCACTGAATGTTTACCTTGATGCTTTACAAGACAACAGTCTGGCAACAGCATAAGTTTCTTACAGGTGAACTGTGTCCTTGATTGTCTCATCACTGTCTAGACTGCAACAAAGCTCAAAGAGGACATCCTCAAACACACTGAGTGCATGGCAGGATCAACAATTAAGCTTTAGCTTCAACTGTCTTTTCTCTTTAATAAAGTATGTTCACCATGTATTGTGTCTCAGAGCCACTAAAGAGTTGTTTGAAAGGTTTTGGTTTCAATTCAGCTACTGTTCTTTTTGTCTTTTCCTGTCGATCAATATTCAGGTAAACAGATAATACTGGCATCTGTCTGAGCTGAAGTTTAAGGACTTGAAAGCTGACTCATTTAGAACAATATGACTAGTGTAGAAGAAACAAAAAATCTAAACATTTCTTCCTATTTGTTAAAGCTGAAAGGTCCATCAAAAAAGTTTTATGTAACACTGCTTTCATTCAGTGTGAATGCTGCTTCATCTCCTTACGTTCCAAAACAAAAAGACAGCATGGCATCATGACAACAGGTTTGTTTGAGAGGTGAAACAGTCACAAAAAAGCAAGGGTGTCACATTTGAGTCCCCTGACAGAGGACTACAATCACTAATGCTCTTTTATTTTTTAACCTTAAGCTTTTCAGTCAAGCACATCCCTGCCCCTCGGTTCCCTAATAAAAGGGCTACAGACTTATTGTACACGATAAAATGTAGACATTTATTCAATCCAACAAAAACTGTGACAATAAATTAGCGACAAGCATTGTGCTTTTAGGTGCGACGCGAATACACTTCATTATAATGGACATGTGACAAAGACCGGCCCATTTCTCATCTTCAGATATACTTTCATGTGAAGCTGCATCCTCTTTGCATAATGAAGCTGGCAAGTTATTGATGCACTATTTTTACTTTTAAGTACACATTCAATATTCTGGTTTTGCTGTACAATTTCTGTTACTGGGTGAGCTGCGAGGATTTATTCCTGCCTCAATTCTGGTTTTGCTGTGCAAGCTCATAGGTATCACTAACTTTAATGAAATATGGGTCTAAGTCCTTTGTGCAGGCAGAAGAAGAAATTTCCAATTTATAATGACTTGACACCGATGCAAATTCCCTTATAGGGCAGCGAGACAGAGAAGTACAGATGCATGGCAGCAGGTTGATAATTCCCCACAATTAAATACTATCGCCTTAGTTGAGGGCAAACGCATGCACAAACTGTTCAGGATACACACTGTTTACTGACACAGATCAACCCTGGAGGATTTACATACAGTTTACAGGCGGTGCTACTATAAACTGCGCCCCTCCCCTCCTTCATTCAATCAACATATTTGCTGCAAGCACGGAGCAGCCACCCACTTATTCCGAGAGGAGATAAAAACAAACACTCCTCTGCAATAGCAGCCAACAACGGGCCATGTAGGACACCTAATTGTTACTTTGGAAATTGGATCAGTTTGTTGTACATGCAAAGTCCAGAGCTGATCTCCCTGGATGTCATTTTTGCAACAAGGCAGCTGCATGGACGTGTTGTAATATCATCTGCTGCAAATGGCAGGTCTCTCTCAGGCTGCACGGCCACAAGTTATCATTTGTCATGTTTGATTGACAGCCAACAGCATTTTCTGTCTGTACGGGATGTTAGCAGCAGGTCCCTGGCACAACAGTAACAGATACAGCCGTGGGCTTTCCAGGACCATTTAGACCGACAACAAATTATTTCATCAGCTCTACCTGTGCTGTGACATTTTGTCAATGACCAAGACGGACCCTCCTACACTCTCTTGAGAATAATGTATTTGGACGAAATGCAGCTGATTCAAGATCCTCTTTAAAGATAAGTTGTAGCATCTTTAGGTCACAGTGGCACAAAGCAGAGGAGGAACAGTTCTTTCCTCTTTTGAAATGGCAAGAAGTATATTCTGGGAATAATCAACAGAGTAACGACCGACTTCGCTGCAAATGCACCATACTAGGTAACCATGGTAGCATGCACAATCCATTCCCATGCTAATGCTTTGCCTGCTGAGAGTAGTTCGTCTGAAAACTGAACCATATTGGAAGTAAATAACTGACGCAAATGACTGCCTATGAAGAGTGTACTCTTCGTGAAATGATGACGGCACATTTATGAAATCACTCTTTTTTTGAGGATGAAATGAAAGTCTGAGTAAGTGTTGTTTAATGACGTGTGTGGGTTTTTTTCCCATCTTGAAACAACTGTTTGCTTCCAAACTGAGAAAAAACAAGTACTGCTTAAAGTTCAACTTTTTTTCCAAAACCCTTTTTCTGTCACCACCTTCATTGCATCAACATCACTGTCCCCAAAATACAAGATTGTCCTAATTTTTTGCACTCAGTGGTGAAAATTGCAAGAGGCGCAATTCATATGTCATTTTCTAGATACAGTCACCAAAAAGTCCAAAGATACTTTGAAAGAAACAGAATGATGTTTTATTTGTTTTTTTATCTAAACCAACACTTTATAGACGAGTCAACAGAGCTATGGACATGACCTCTTTAAAAAAAATGTTGGCTCAATGAATTATTGGCCAATACTCGAAGATAAACACACACATTATCACAATCTGAATAAATGAAGCTTCAGCTTCCCGTTTACTGCACATGTGCTATGTCAGATATCATAGAAAAAGACACCACACCACTTTGCTATCAAGCTGCTACATTGTCGTTTTGCTGCTCAGTGCTGACGAATAAACCACGAAAAAAGAAGACAGCTCTGCACAATAAATTCTTCAAAATGCTAAGTTACAATCATGGCGCTTCCTGTGGCTATGTCTTTTGCACTTTCACAGAGGAAGCTTCTGATACTCCCCAAACATGTCCCATGATGATTGTGAGGAAAAGAAAAACATGTTTCATCACAACAGAAACATCAAGGCGTTTGTCAGCCGTCATCACCAGCTGTTTACACCAAATTTGTTACTTCCCCAATCTGTGGCTCCTGTTGAGGTAGCAAGACTTTGGCTGCCAAATATGAATTCTGCTCCGAGTGATGTCCACTTCAATGATGCAGGTAGATGAAAAAAAATCTTTATTTTTAATTAACAGCTATTAAAGTTCAACAAGTCTAATTTTCACTGGTCATCAGTTTTCCAAAACAGTTGTCTGTTATTAGGATGTTCTTGGTATTAACAAGGGTTTACTGCATCGGCTACGGCGGTTACTTCGAACAAATACTGACACAAGAGATCAGAGTTGACAAGTGTCAATCATTACCATTTGAAGTAACCGCACTCATTCAGTCCTTTCAACCACTGAACCTCAACACTTCACTGAATGTGACACTATAGTATACACAACGATGCAGGAAAATGTGCAGAAGTATTTATAAAGGGAAGATAAAATGCTGTTTGGATATTGTTTGACTTTCAATCGAGGTTGCGACATTCATTTACATTGAAAGTTGAGAAGGAGAAATAAAGCTGCAGCGAGAAACAATAAAATCGTGATCTGCCGGAGCAGAACTCAGCTCCTCTTTTCTTCGCTGGGACGGAGACAAAAGGTGCTGACGCATCTCGGTGCCTCCTCTGCTCTTCTTCGCAGGTCCGCCATTATCATATTGAATTTGCATCAACTCCTCGCTGTCCCAGAGCAGGAGCACCACCTTCCTTACCATTCCACACATGCTCCCTCACAAGCTAAATCCTTGCATTAATCTCTGCCCACTGACGCAGAGATGCTATCGCTCCCTGCCTTTGTAAATAGACTTAAGAAAAAAACATACCAATGAAGCTCTTTTTGAAGGATTACGATTTGATAAAGAATATAGAAATAAAAGGAGCTCCATTTGAGCAGGAGTTTGTATTAGTCCCTGAGATTCTTTGGAACTGCGACATAGTTTATTTCAGGCCTTTGAATCATGAAAACAGTTTGAATGTAATAAATATCTAACCAACTGGCGACATTCAAAAAAAAAAAAACTTTATAAAAAAAAGTTGAGCGATTGTTTCTAAATAAGTTATCTGAAATGCCAGGCACTTTTGTCAGCTGTCTTGTTTACCAAGAATTTACAGACTAACACTTTCTTTGAGGACTGATTATACTTGTGTATGTCACAGTTGTAACCATTGAACTTCAGTGCTCACTGCCAGAACTTGTTGTCCTTGTTGTGAGGACAGAAGGATTGTGCACGAAAGTGTTATGAAAACCAGTTGACCAGCTCAGTTTGCTTTCGCTCCGCTGGGAGAGTCAGGATTTAGTTATTTCCTTGCATTATATACCTCGATATGCAACAGGACGATACGTCTGCAAATGTCACAGCCAGAACACGGTTGGACCTACTACAAAATCCAGACAGTCCATCTCTGTGTCAGGTGTCTGTGCATCCTCATCACTTTCTCTTCCCCTCTCCTCTGCTGAACATGTTGACCTCAATTTTTACCCCTTGCTGTTAAAAGCCTGGTGCCCAACATCCCTTTTTTTGTTTTTTTTAAGTATCATGTGTCACCATGTAGAGAAACCAGACCAAAATGGCAAAGAGCATCTGGCTGCCTTTCACGGCATTGACCTTTTTAACCTTAGGCATTTTGTCTCGGTAGGGAAAGCACAGGTGGAATTAATGACTCAGCTCCATTAGGTGCCCCAGTAAGCCATGGCAGCGAACCAGCATGCACAAAGGCAGGACCTCCCCTCAGTGGTACGCAGCCATTACTATAACACACTTGTGCTTTTCCTGCGGTGACATGTCAAAGCGTCTGCTGTGAAAAAGGTCTCAGGCCTGGCAGTGATGGAGGTTGAGAGCATAAATTATGATGGAACAACAGGCTTACATAATATCCCACATCACCAAAAAGCAATTGTGACACCAACCACATCTGACAATTTGGGATAAAATAATGTCAAAGGAAACCTGAAGCACTTTTGAGAAAATGAAGCACACTGCCCATCGTCCTGCTTTTGTATGTTTGTGAGAGAGTGTCTTCCTGCCAGTGTTTGGCTTCACTGTAATGCTTTCGGCAAATCAAAGATGGAGATGGGTGTCCACAGGCTTTTACTTGTGTGTCACTATGGAGCCACCATACAAACCTTTTGCAGGCAAAAAAATAATACAATAAAGCAAACTTTATCAAGCTGCACTGACAATTGAGTCGTCAGACATGCAAAGTCAAAACCATGTGCTTTCAACAGTGTCTGGCTGTGTGTGTGTAGGGGGGAACTAAATGAATAAATGAAATTATAAATAAGGTATAGAGATGTGGTAGTTATCAGTCTTGTGACAGGACAGGCCTGAGGCTATGCCCTGCTATTGTCTCATTAGGATCTGAAAATGGACCCTATCTCTCTCTCTCTCTCTTTGTCAGTCATTTCAGCTCAGACCGACTGAATTAACTTTGGTATGTTTCATCACAATCTGCCCTCCAGAGAAGGAAAAAAAGGTTCAGCTGAAGATGTAAAACAAACTCAGGAGCTGTTTGATTGCTGAATACGAAATCTAGCGTTCTCACACACAGAAAAGAAAAGAAAATATCACAGCAAAGTCTAAGGAGGCCCCTGGAAGAGGAGTTTAACCAAAGCATGCCAAAACCAGCGCTGTAATCACAGGAGCCTGATTCCCTTTGAAACAACATGCTGACTGACACACACAACTCACACACAGATAGACACACACTCACACAATCATGAAATGCTAAACGTGAACAACTGTGATGAAAAACAATAATAAGTCCTCATCAATTACCAACAATGGAAAGTAAACTCTAATGAAGATAAACTGTGCATAGTTCAAACTAATTAATACCGACCATCAGTAAACAGCCTTAACATTCCTCACCGGGATAATCAATAACGACCATTAAAATGCCGGGCAGCAATCAAGCCAAGCTAACACACAAATCTCCACGTCAGGTTCACACAACACAGAGCGGGAGGGTCAATTTGAGGATGAGCGGCTTACCTTGAAAAGCCGAGACGACACACCTGCGTGTTCTCGCAAGTGTCCACAAGAAAACCAAGCACCAAGTCACTCTTTTTACCTGCAGCAGGTAAAAAGCTATTGGCTTAATGGTCTTCCCTCGTGGGTTTTGGGGATGTTGTAGATTGTAATTCCACTTTGTTTCCCTTTGTTGTTATCGCCTCTGACCACACACCATAGAGATTCAATGAAGACAGCATGCTTCCAGCTACAGACAAGGTGCTCAAGCTGGCGCCGATGAAACACAGTGACGTCACGTGAAACCGCAAAGTCAAGGTAAGGCAAGTTTATTTATATAGCACATTTCATACACGAAGTAATTCAAAGTTCTTTACAGTGAGGGCAAATAAAATCACAGAAAAAAACAAATAAGTAAATAATGAAATCAAATAGAATCAAACAAAATCAAACAGAATAAAATAAAATAAATTCAGAAAACAATGGACTGAGGAAGACAGCCAGTACTTAAAATTCACTTCAATGTTTAGTTTTCTTCTTCTGTGGGAAAATGGTAAGCTCCATGCAGTGTGATTCACTTCTACTCTCTGACTTTCAAAGAGCTTAGCCAATCAGCAACAAGAACAATACAACTTTACTGTGCATTGTTTTAACACACAGTCAAAGTGTATGACAGATATCGCTGTTTACGAAATTCATTTGGAGTGTAGTAGCGTTTCCCTCTGTTTTTAAGA
>JAUESF010000001.1:17141656-17151688 GCA_032274765.1 Malacoctenus tetranemus | reverse complement strand
GACACCCAGCAGCCAGCATTTAAGCTGGAGAAGTGTGATTTCTAAACAAGCGACCAAGTCAGTTCTTGAAATCAATGCTTATTGAGTTCAGTTGATAAAATCTGCTGACTCTTAATGCTGACTTCAGACTAATAGATAATTATTGATAAGTGTCTAAATATTCAAATCTCTCTTCCCAATCATCATTGTGGTGTATTTAAAACTCCTCTGTTGGCTGTTTGACTCCTTTTGTGTTCTTGCAGGACAATGTGAACGTTTTCCTGAAAGGCTGTGAGAAACTGGGACTAAATGACTCTCAGCTGTTTCATCCCGGCGACCTGCAGGACCTGTCCACCCGAGTCACACTGAGGTACAGTCAGAGTGAATTCATTAGCTACATGCACCAACATTTGTTGTGGAGGATCGAGGGTGGCATCTGGTGATCACACATTTAAAGGGACATTTGTGATTCCTTGAAAACATTGGAATGTTACTGTTGCTATTTTAAAACACTTGGACTTGGACAACAGTTGGACAACACTGAGCTTTTCTGATGTCTGTGCTAAAAATGGTAAGAAGTGAATGTGTTTGCTAAGTTGGAGCTCAGCCTGACAAGCTTTCTCTGCAGGTTAACACGGGAAACTGTTCCCCATAGAAAAGAATTGCCGATTGCGAGATTGCACATGAAGTCTTGATGTCATATCTTCACAAATGGCTTTTTATATTAAAAATCCTGGAAATTGCTTGATTGCATTGTAGTTATGAGACTGTGTGAATTCATAGAGTAAACGGCTTTTCTATTCAAGTGATTCCATTTACTTTTACGTCCTTTATAGGCGCGATGAAAGCAGCAGAAGACTTAAAAATGTGAGTTTACCTTCACCCCTCCTCCGAGTACCGTAATGTTCTCTGCATGCATCAAAGCGTTTTCAGATTCAGTGGACTCTGTTGTGTCAAAGCGCATTTGTATTTTGTATTTAGAACATGCAAGTCCCGTATGTGTTCACGCTTGTTTGCACTGCTGGTATTTTACACGTTTCAAGGCTTGTGAGGTTATGCGGTTATTTGGGAAGCCTCATTTGAATCACACAATAGCTGATAACACGGCTGCAGTAATGAGGCCGTTTGTTAGGACACTCATTGTAGTGTAGGGTGTAGCATTTTTCTTTGAATTAACCAATTAGGGTCAATTTGCACCCATTCAAATGTGGTTTTCAAGAGTTCCTTTAACCTGCTTAATTGTTATAAAACATTTCATCAATTAAAAAGTAAAAAATATTGCAACCTGCACTTCAGCACCTATTTTGAATTGACTTTTATTCCAGTGAATGTTATGGGGGGAAAATGATCATGAATATACATATGTGACTCAATCCCATTGTGCTGTTATATTGCAGAATCATCATCATCATTCCTTATTCCATTCCAACTTTTACTTTCTCAGTAGTTTTGAACTTGCCTGAAGTTGCACAAAATAAATTGAGTCAAATATTTAAGATTATAATACAATGAGTGGGGCTGTGTGTATTTAATTGCACAACAAAAGGGATTTAAAAGTGCTCTCGAATTGATTTTTCAAAGTCTTCTTATGACTCAAACTCTGTACATTCCTGACACTAAGAGATCCAAGAGCATTCTTTTGTTGGATTATATTGCAGCATGGAATTGACATTTGTCTGAGCGAATGCTTTCAATCACCCAATTAGACGCTACAGACACTGGAGAATCCATACAGCAGCAATTAAGATCACTGAAAACGTATTTTTTATTTACTTAGCTTCGTATTGTCGGCTGGCTGCCCTCTTATGGCTTTGTTAGCATACAAATAGGGAGAATTCTGACACACAGTTTTACGCGTATCCCTTTGTAACACAGCCTGGTGTTTCGCCACTGAGAGAGCCTGTCAGAGATGTCTCCCTTGCCTCAGGGCAAATAAGAAAGCCCTGTCCACAGTACATTGGTTGCTAAAATAATAAAACTGTAAATGCAGGGTGCACACTCGTATTTCACGCCGCGGTTCTTCAACATCTTTACTAATGGTTGTCAGGTGTGTTTCTAACTGTCAGGATTGTTGTGTACCACCGAAAGTATCCAGCGCCGTCTTACGAAGCCTCGCGCGTCTTCTCCTCAAGAGGGCTTCTTTGGTTTATGCATCTTTTGTCTGGTCTCTACTACAGTATGTAATGGCTTAAATATGTTTTGGAGTGTTTCTGTTGCAAGGGAATAAAATGAAATAAAAAAAAAAACAGGTGGAATCCATCAACGGGAAACTTTCTGTTGAAATGGGGAGAAGAAAATTGTGTGCTGAGATATTTCTTTTAAAAGTTCCCTGTATTTGTCAACATGTTTGCAGGTTTTGATTACAATCTACTGGTTGGGTCGCAAAGCTAATCTAGACGCGTTCTACACTGGGCCGCAGCTTAATTTCAAGGCCTTTGAGGGGCTTTTAGGCTTGGCTTTGTCAAAGGTAAGACGCTCTCCTCGGCTTTTAAGTTGTTTTTAAATTGCCTTAATTTACATTACCTTTACCCTCTTAAAACAGGCTCTGGAAGATGGAAGTAATGTGTTGGTGAAAGACATTGGGTACAGGGAGTGGCAGAGTGCCGAGAGGGAGAGCTCCTTGGACAGCCTTGAGTCTTTGGACTCTCGGGTTCTTCGCCCAAACACTGAAGGTACGTTCGCATAGAAATCATGCGAGTCACAAGCCGGCACTTTGCCCATCCACATAAATTGTGAAGCTATTTTTGTCTGGTGTTAATCACAGTGACCCGAAAGTTAATGCACTGCAGTCTATGCAGTGCAATTAATTGGTTATCACACAAAGTCACCATTTGTGACTTTTTGCTTTTAACTTTACTTTTTGGCAGTCCAAGTTGTTTCGAGTGAGGTCTTGATGCAAACCAATCATGCTCCTATTGAATCCACTCAAATGGAAATTGGCAAGCTATTTCTGTTTATTACTGCTCGTCAGAAATGTGCCAATGCGTTCACACAAAAGTCATGGGAAAGCTGATGTCCCTTGTAATCACCCTGTTATGCTTTTTCTGATTCGTCGGCTATATCTCATTGTCATTTGTCTACTTGCTTGCGCCTGCTTCACTGGACGTCGGTGATGGATTGTGGCAAGTTCCACACTGTGGTGATAAAGCGTGTGCGATGGGAGAGGGTGAAATAGTTGGCCTGACGCTTTCTTAAAGCTCAGCTGTGTGAAGACTCAGTCACCCAGGAAGGGCTTCTCGCTGCTGCTCTCCTATGCACAGCGCTCAGCTTATTTTAACCATATTCAACTCTGCTGTTCGCTGTTTTTTGATGAGTTTAGTTGTCTTGTTTTTTTTTTTTTTATATCCTAGTTTATATATTCTCCAAAACTTTTCTGTTGCTAACTTTGCATGTTTCCACAGGTTGTGGAAGTGACGCAGAAGCTGAGCAGGTGTTCAAGATGGAGAGCACGCAGCCCACATCTCCTCAGAACAAAGGTCAGGTCCCAACACCACTTCAACGAAAACCGGCACAGGGGGAGACCAATAGCGGCTTAGGAAGCCCACTTTCCAGGTACTCGACTGTTTCTTGGCTTTACACTCTTCTCCTAACCAACTCATCCAGAACTGACCTGCATTCACAGACTAATAATTTGGTCTTTCTGTAGATTTTATTTGGGACCAATTAAAGAAAATGTTCCTTAATTTGGTATTGATGAGCAGACAATTATTTTGATATCCGCAACATTAACTAGGTGGGAATTACTTTCAATGCTCGAACAATGTTTGAATCTATTTATTGTTCCTAGTTTGAATTGAAAATAAAAATTGTGTCAATTACTTTTTTTTTTTAAAGAAAGAAATTTGTGCGTGTGTGTGCGTGTGCGCTCAAATGGTTTGATTGGTTTAAAACTACCCATGTTGCATTGGTGCAGCCCATTTGTGAAGGTACGAATGCAACTATTTGAATCATGTTATGGTTGAAAGAGGAAGGCCAAGTCAGTGTGAAACACCAGTTCTTCACACATCCAAACTAACTCTAGTCTCTGGAAGTCTCTGATGCATTCACACTTGCCTTTAACTGCAACAAAGGCTTCCAGACAGGTTAAAAAGACAACAGCCTCTGATGGACTTCAGGTCCACTTGATACCATTGCAGCATGTCGTCATTTATGTTTCTGACCCCGTTTCAGTACATCTGGCTTTACTTGATAGTGTCAAACCAGCCATTTCAATACTCCAATGTGGTTCAAGGTGGACTCCTTAGATGTTTGCTATTTCTTCCAAGTAGTTCTCGGCTTGAAAATTGCAGTGTCTGTAGAAACCTGAACTGTTAATCATATACGAGTAATTTTGGACCATCTGTCAGCCCTCTTGAGAATCCTTCTTGCCACTGAGTTTATCCATTTAGCCTCAAATCTATTTAGTCGCCATAAATCAGCAGCAATATTCAACACTTGGGAGTAAATGACCAGAAACTGTCACTTTGGCAAGCATCCCCCTGCACCCTTGTGGGAGCAGTAATTCAACTGCCAACACCCAGTCGATACCCCAGAGTCTGAAGAGTCTTTAACAAGAGAACTTATTTTAAAGGATGCATGGTGGGAGTGTTTCATGTTGCAGGCAGTCTTGGCAGCTAATATGCCGCTAATCAATTTAACACATTTGTTGTCTTTAATGCTCTGCTCCAGTGTGACAATACTCGGCCACATTATCGAACTCTACTGCTTTTAAATTTCTAACACTGACTCCAAAAAAAAAAAAACGTTGGGACAACATGTGAGATGAGATGCAATCATTTGTGGTAAAGATGGAAACCTTGAATAGACCCTGACTGGATTCCTGGTTTGTGTAGGAAGGACATCCAGTATGAACAGCTCACCATGTCTTCAGTGACTTGATGTGGTGACCCTTAAGAAAGTAGGTGAGAGATGCATACAATATAGGATTGCAAAGACAGTGGCAACCTGAGACGCATTGTCTTGGAAGAAGAGAGAAGAGCCAGCTTGTCAATGCACAGTTAGAAAGGCAGCATTTCTGCACACTACTTTCAAACCATCTTTACAATATTCTTGTTGTACCAACTTTTTTGTGGTTGTGAAGGAATTTGCAAGTCTAACCACTAAACAATCTGCTTTGGGATGATTGTTAAGAAAAAAAAAAAAGAAGTTAAACGAGTGACGTCTGTTTGGACATCACCATAGATGCGGGTCTACCATTCTTTACAGCAGCGCCGTAGACCTCCCTTTGTCTCCTGAACCCTACTTCACCATTTCCCCCGACGAGCATGTCACTGACGAAGAGCTTTTCCACCAAACTCTATGCGAGGAAGACTCTGAAGAAGATTACACTGATCCAGACCCTGTCCTAGATGATTTGTATTTCCGAAGAATGCAGCAGACCCACCGTCAAACACTTGCCAACCCCAATCATAACCAATTTCTACCTTCACAATGGACACCCGAGGAGGAGAGTCGCGTTCGCAGGATCTTCCTCGGCTCCCAGAAGCGACCCTGGTACCGTAAAATGCTTTACCTCAGGTTTGTCTCTTTTTTTGTTTGTTTTTTTTTTACCAGCTTTACAATTCAAGCAGCGTTAAAATTGCATGTATTGAGCTATCTGGTAATTTTATGTAAATTTAAAAAAGGCTAAGCTTAACTGCAACTTTTGATATAGTGTGGCTTATATAACCCTGTAGGTTCGAGCTTGACTTAATTGCTTACTTATTTTAACGTTGTGTTTTTTTTTTTCCCCAGACTTATTTTCAGTGACTCTTTTACTGCTCTTCATTAATGGTCTTGGCTACAGTATCTTAAAGTGGTGTGCAAATCCACTCATTAAATGCTTGCTTAGGGGATTAGCTAGCAAGAGTTTGCAAGACTCCTGACAAACTAAAACCACTAAATGCTGCGTGTTATGTTGTGTTTTTTAAGGTCTACCGCTACTTATGTTAAACTCATTTCATACCTCTTCTCTTCTTTTATCTTTGACGTCAGCCGTAAAGCCTTGGCTGATACAGAAGCGTTTTCATACGACGTGACGTCGACCACCGAGCCGAAGATCTCGCCCACATCCGAAGAGCTTTAGATCAACTTCAAGTAAACTTTTTTCATGGCTGAATGTTGAACTTGAAAAATCCAAACAGAGGATTGTTGAAACAAGCTTTATTACTATAATCTAGTCGTCCTCTGAGTGGTTAACTCGGATACCATTGTTTTTGTTTGCAAAACACTCATGTTTTGGGACATTTTCATGAGAATATGGTTTCATATTATGAGCAAATGCTTTAAATTTGTACTGCTACTGATATTATGCAGAGCGCTCTGCTTTTTATTGTGTGGCTTCCACTCGCTGCTTTTATTGTGCTGATGATGTGAGATCATTTTGATAGCATCATGCTGAGTGACTCATTTGTTCACAATGTCTAAATATGACTCATGGGTTGCCGCACCTTTCAAAATTGTGTTTAAAACCCCCTTTATGTCAACACCATTTCTGTTTACTGACTGTGTAAAATGTACGTTGAAAAAAATAAACGGTTATATTGTGTGTGGAATAATTTACCATTGTTGTTTGTTCTATGATCAGAGTGTGAACATAATGTTTTTCAGCATTGGTCCTGGAGTAATATATGTACTTGTCATGTAAAGTCTTCTGTGTCCTTTGGTATTTTTCTAGCCTTTTGTCATAAAACACAAAACAAAAAGACCCGTTTTTAAAGAATGAACCAGTTTCACAAATAGCGAAGGCCAGCATGTGTGGGTGCACAATGGTGTTCATCAGTCTTCATGTGTCTCTCTGGTTCTGTAGAGCATGTCAAATCCAGGTCAGACCTGAGAGACAAGTTCAGGTCAACCCTGGCTGGATTTGGTAAGTCCTAAAGTTTGGGGCACAAAGTTGGAGCTTAAGTTGAAGGCGCATCGCTTACTGTAACTTCCTTGTTGCTGATTTATTTGGGGTTGCTCTTTGTCTGCTTGCTTTTTACTACTGTTTTTTTTTTTTTTACTGTAAAGAGAAATATGCTGCAAGCGCTTGGCTAATCCGTAGATGAAGCTCTCCACTATAAACTTTCAGGGCAAAGACTCGACAGTGGATTTCATGACAAAGTACAGGACTGTTTGTAATCACAGTCTCGGTTCCTCCCATCAAATTATGTCAGAGTTTTGATGGGCCACCTGCTAAATGTTGCTCGAAGTTATTTCAGTGTCACATCTGACAGCCTCTGTTGCCCACAGCAGTGCTATTACTAGTTTCAAATTATGGCTGTTGTGTTATCCAGACAGCAGCAGCTGTTGCCAGTTATAGTGCTGCATTGCTCGACTCTCGTGCTTGCACTTCGCTAAGGATTGTGTTATTCGAATGCAGAATGTGCCATGTTACGGCTGCTGATGCTGTGGCCTCATCTATCTGTGTGCATGTGGGATGACTAACATGTACTCCATCTTTGGTATGTTGCAATGCTTCTGCATGCTATATCGCAGTCCTGCATTTGATCGTGCTTGTTTTGCTCCATGGTGCACAAAAAGGTCACTTTCAAGCAATATATTAAGCTGCAGCCAAGCCCAGATTGTTCGCCCTTATATATGTCCATCATTATTTCAGTGTCCTGCCTTTTTTTGTCTGTCTGAACCAGGAGCAAATCCCTCAGTGACATCCCGATGGTCTACCCTGTGCGTAAAGTCTCTGATGGAAACGCAATTTATGACGAAGGCCAGAACACTGGCCTGGCAAGCGACTGGAATCAAGAAAGCAAAAGGAAGTGTTATGTTGCTGCCAAGGACAGCGAAGCACAGTGGCAAGACGTAAGTCATGTCCTGAAAACAAAGAAGATGTTGACAAAACAGTCTGGCGACAAGATCCATGTTCAAGGGCTGTCTGGTGTATCATGCTGTCTTCTCGAGAGGAAGGCTTTAGTCGACTTTTGCTGAGCTGTTCACACAGTGGAGGACAGTCTCCTTTTAGACCTTGAAATTCCACACTCACCTGTTATCAGTGATCTTTAATTAGCAGAAAGAAAAGACTTTGAAATTTAAAGTATATTTATCACTTATTGTGCAGGGGTATGATTTTTTTTAAATGGGCTGCAACGTGCTAAACGTGCTCTGAACTATGACTTGAATGGCACAAACAGCTCATTGGTTTTTGATGCATGGCAATCATGATGCATATTGGGAAAGTTTGCTTTGAATTTCTTAAAGCCTTTAAAATGAATTGTCAGAAAAAAGACTTTAAATCTTAGGTCCATTTCAAGACTCAAATTTCACAAATGTCTTTTTTTCAATAAAGGGAAGCATTTTATCTGCTCAGTTCAAAACTTGAAGTTTCCTTCTTCCAATACTTTAAAAAGCCTCGGTTGATTCATTGAAGGATCCAAATTGTAGGTATATTCATCAGCTTTGGCTGTGTTGATGCAGAAACACGGTTTTATGTTTTAAAAACACATTTGAAAGTAATGACACCTCTTGTATTTCGCCCTGTCATTTTCCTCACTGTTCTTTTAGTTTCCCAAACACTAACTTTCAGACACAACAGCTGTACTTTGGAGTTCACAGTGACATCAGCTTCCAGTTCCATCTGCAGCAGGAATAATGGACGTAATGACAGGCCTGTATTTTTTTTTTTTCCCCAGGACTTTAGTAAATGGAAGAGTCGCCGCAGGAGCACCAAGGGTGACCTTCGAATGATGTCACAAGATAGAGAGCACGTCATTAACCAGATGACTAATGGGGCCAGGCTAACCTATGAGAGGAATGAAGTAAAATGTGGATTGATGAAGAGGTACACTGCTGAGCGTGCACAGTCAAAGCTTGACTAAATATTTACCTAAAATGTGCATGAAGTGCATCAGATGTGCCTTGATAAGTCGGCACACTCGTAATATGACACACATCCTTTCCCCCATGTTTTCGGCTTCCTTCATTACACCGGCTCCTCTTCTGTTACACTGCCAACCCTCCAGAGACCAGCAGTCACCGCGGAAGCACAACCCTGCCTCTCAGCCTTACCCTACCTCTCCTCCATCAAAATCCTTGAGCTCTGATCTCCGGCCACATACTCGTGCTCTGCTGACCCGCAGCTACGCCACCGAGGCACCATCCAGCCCCACAGCTCCACTTAGCCACCGTAACTCAGCCCACACTTGGGTAAGTTTGCACTTGTGTCCTTTTTCTTACCTCTCTGACCATAATGAGTGCTTTTGGCTACTTCGCTGTAATTGGGGTCAAAAATGGCCTCATGAATGATAACTTAAAAGCTTTCTCAGATCAGAGTGCCTCGTGTGAGGCAAAAAAAACCCCTAAAATGCTTTATTTTACTGTTGCGTGCTGCTTCACAAATGGGGTGCTGGTGTGGTGTTGACCTATTTCTTTTAAGGGATCATCACTTGGAGCCATGCCTGCCTCCGATGGGAACATCCTGGGAGAGGAGACCCACTTTGCCTCCTCTGCTTCAGATGGAGGCAGACATGCAACGCCTTCACCGGACTGTCCCTACAGCTCTCAGGCCCAAGCCAGAGCCCAGGGCAGCGCTGCTACCGTCCAGCCCACCTTTACAAGCCAAATCTCCACAACCATAAAACCAAATGACCCCACAAAATCAACCAGCAGCAGGATTTCTACTTCATTACGGTCAAATCATGAGAAACGGTCAGTCTGTGCGGACTCGACAGTTAAAAAGTTCTCTCCCGATGCATTTGATCCTGCTGAGGCTGACCCCGCAGAAGACTTGTCGCGTCCGAATCACAGTGACTCCCAAGAAGAGAGCAACAAAGTGTCAAGCTGTGACCCAGCAGTGGTGGAAACTAAAGCCCAGCAAGCTGCAAGCATCCACAAGTACATGTCCAGAGCTTGTTCGTGGTCCGGCTCAGCCAGCCTCCCCCGCGGTTACCGTCGTTCCGAGGGCTCCTCGCGTCTCTCCTCCACGATCACAGCAAGACCCTTTGTGAGCAAACAGTCCAGGATGTCCTCCCTGCCCAGACTGCACAATGTGAGTTTACTGGTTTTGTCAGTTGTTGTGCTGCTACTCTTTCAAGTTTGTTCTCGTTCAGTCAAGCCGGATTACTTTTGTATCTTGTGCAG
>JAUESF010000001.1:17089637-17103895 GCA_032274765.1 Malacoctenus tetranemus | reverse complement strand
ATTATATTAAAAGGCAAAAACCTACAAAAGCAGGAGCCTTCCAAATGAAGCAGTGTGTGGTTTCACACGTGTGCTCCAGATCCTACAGAGGGTCTCAGCTCTGTTTTCTTTGAATTAAACCACCTCTGAGAAGAGGACGCCTCAGGACCCATCTAGGATTTCTGGTGCCCACCCAAGGGGATCCCACACCTTAGGATGGGAAGTACAGTCTCACATGATTTCAGTTCCTTCTCTGACTGACAAGAGGAGACGTCTTCAAACAAAATCATATAGACTAGTATAAAAAAAGGATCCAACAAAGTTTAATTTGCACGCAGAAACACCAGAACTGGGTAAAAAAAAAAGACACCAGTGATGGTGACTTGTTGCACTGAGAAATAGCTTCCTTTTCGGTTGGTTCCAGTGAATGCAGCTCACTCCATCTCCCGTGCACCTACCAGGCCAACGAAAATACAAAACAGCTGCACAACATCGGTGTAGGCCACAGAGTACAGTCCTCCAACCAGGGTGTAGAAGATGGCAATGAGTGCAGAGATGACCACCGACATCTGGATGTTGATGTCCACGACGACACTCAGCGTAGCACCTGGAGTCCCGGACAGATCAGCGGATGGAATATTATTCACTGAATCTCACTCGTCACGATCCCGTCGACGTGTAACAAACTGGAAGTCAAACTCACCGAGTGCGGACAAGATGGCGGCGGACCAGAAGATCTCCCCCATGAGTGCGGGAATGAAGAGGAGGCCACCCATACGTTTCCCATACAACTGCTGGAACGGGTCCAGCATGGTGACGTAACCTCTTGAGCGCATGGGCTTGGCAAAGAATAGACCACCTTGGACAAAGAGTGGACACGAGAGTCGAGCTAAGTCTCCTCATTAAGTCTTTTCATTCAAAGAATGCGTCCTAATATTCAAACCAACAAATTTCTGAGTAGAAATTAGGCTGCAGACGAGAAGACACGGTTCCTGTGCGGGGTGCAAGACCCCCCTCAGAGTGATGAACAGAGGGACGCATGTAAAGCTTTGACTGGAGCTGAAACCTGTCATTTCAATCAGGAAGATGGGGTTTGGGGGGGGGTCAGCAAACCAGTTGTTCTTCATGAGGATTTATATTCAGTGTCAACAGTAGAAAAGCAGCACAAATGACACCTCATCCTGAAACTCGAGCACAAATCCTGACACAGGAGGGAAACATACAACTCACCCACAACCAGGCTGAGGGCATATCCAAAGGGGGCTTGAGCCCAAGCCAAGCCATAATCTGGGAGGTACACGTACTCAGCTGTGCCGTTGATGTACCCTCCTCCAACCCAGGTCGCTGCAAAGCACACACAGCTCAATTTCACTCCCATTCATTTTCAGGAGGCTCATTAAAGAGGACTTTATAATCTATCAAACTATTTTAAACAATGTCACAAATAAACGTTGCTGCTCTGGGAACAAATTTCCCGTCGCAGGAAATAAAATTAAAGTGTTAGAAACAAACGAGTGGGAACTTTATTCACCTGTCATGGTGAAGCCGCCGACAAACAGTCCGATATCTCTCCCGCCGACCATGATGGTCTCGCTGCGGTCGGCGCCCTCTGCCTCCCCGGAGTGCTTGTTCTTCCATGCCGCCCAGATACCGACGAAGAGGATGAGGAGATAGAAGACCGCGATAGCCACAAGCCCCTCTATGTGGACGGTCATCGTCGCTGCGGTCTTCTGCTAGGAACGGGACGGCATGAAGACCTGCTTGGGCGCACAGAGGAGCCGCAGATGTTTCATCGATCAAAGCAACAGTTTCCCTTCAGGCTTTTTTCTTTGGCTTTTATCAAACAGATGAACGCGAGACTGTGAGTTTCACTTGCCAGTATTTCGTCCCGCTTGCCCTCAAAAACAACTACAGAAATACAAATGTTTTTTTAATTGAGGACAAATTAATCTCTGCTTTTCAAAATAAAATAGCAACTTTTAAATCAGAACAGCTTCAGAAAGTCAATTCAAGAATTAAAACGAAGACGAGGGTAAGTCCAAAAAAATCGAGGCTTGAAATATTTCCAATAATTTAGAAAATAAAAAGGAAAAATGCACACAGGCTCTTGAAAGAGGGTCCCTTCCTTAATTCGACGTTTTCGTCTCGATTTGCTGGCAGTCGTCGGGAAAAGCTGAAAATGTTTCCTGACGCGTTAATAAATGAACGAAAACTTGAAAAACAATGTGTGACAACCCCGTTTAAAACAACACATTCCCACGACTCTGGATCTTTGATTTAGTTTCAATCCGAACTCTTGTTTTCTCTCTCTACAAGGATTCATGCGCACAAATGACATTTTACGCACAAAAATCTGTCTTCACGGGTGAAAATTTGAACCAATTTAATAACGTAAAAACTATGAGCCAGTATCTAGAAAGAGTCCCCTCATGTGATTTTTTTTTCATCAACGTCTCAAAAACTGGAGAAGTAGCGTATATTTGTGTAAAAACTTGCAAACTTACCTTAAATATTCCTGGAGTCATGTGCTGGTGCACCGGAGGGAGACAGTCAACATATCAGACGCTTGATGAAGAGCTCCGGAGCTGTCTCTGCGCCGTGAGGAAGAGTCAAACGCAGCGGTAGTGGGGGTCTCTCGGGTGACTTACTGAGGCTTATAAGGGGCGCAGGTGCCGTCAGAGGACCGAGGCGCACGTCAGAGAGACCAAACGTCCTTCTTAATGAGCACCTTGCATGGGAACACGTCACAGCGCTGGCTGATGTGACTGGAGGAAGCCGGAGCAGATTCCTTTACTCCGCAGCCTGCACGGGCATCTTTTTACGCACAGAAACGTCCGAAGGCCTGACGGAATTTTTAATTCCAATGACGTCTTATTAAGCATTATGGGATCGATAAACTGCAGGGGAGTTCGTGTCTGACGCGTTTTGTTTTTTTGGCCTGTTCCTCTGAACTTCGCACCACCTTCGTCCTTCTTTGCCGAGGCCTTTTTTCATGGAATTGACACACCGTAATGCTTCCCCACCTTTAAGCAATTAAAAGTCATTTAAGTGTTTCTGCCGCTTCCTCTTCAGGATATACCGATGAGCTACGCCTGCCTAATGGCCTTCCCTCCGCCTGCAGTCGTTTTTAACCGGACGACTCTTGTCAAAACTGACACACATCCAATTAGGATGGATACCGAAGAGCAGCGGGGAGATTTAATGATACAGGCCGACATCATGTGAAAAAATAAAAAAACGTAGCACAAGCACACACACAACTTACACGGTTGGATACACGTAAATCAGCATAATGGGTTTGGTTTAAGGAGAGAAGTGCGATGTTTACTTGTCAGGGAGAACGTTTGACAAGTTGAACTAAATCGCATCAGCAGCGCCCCCTTGTGGCAGGACAGCAGAATAGAACTGAGAGAGCTCAGCACCATGGACAGAGAACAACATGTTGGAGAGTCTATTATGAGTCTTAACCGATACACAAGACATCGTTTGATGAGTTTTAATAAATCACATGTAAAACAACCTATTTTGTTGTTAAAATGTTTTGTGTGAAACGATGAGATTCCTTAAACAATCATTTCCCCTCGGGATTCACACTCATTTGTATCAACATTCAATAACAATGACAATTTTAAGTCAAAATTGAACATGTATATCCGCTAAATGATGAACTCACTAATTGTGTGTGTGCTAAGTGCAACGAGGACTTAGACACTGAGATTTTATGCAATGTTGGTGCCAAAAACGGAAAACATCGAGAAGACAGTTGGGAAGCCTCGTAACTCCATGTTTGACAGATGGCTGCAGCGTGACCTTGACACTTGTTCTAGCTCAACGTTGAGACTCAGCTTTCCTGTATTTAAGAAAATTGATGACTGAAGCCATAATAGCTGATATATTTATACACTGGGTTTGTCTAAAGTGAACACATAAACAAGCACCATCATCATGTGGTGTCGTAGCACAACAGAAAGCCTTATGATTTCTAAACATGGATGTTTATGTTTCAATAAATAAACTGTTTGCTGCCCAAGTGCTGCTGGTTTAATGAGCAGCTGTTGCTGGCAGCACTCAAGATGTTTGAGAGGGCGAGGAAGAGAGAGAGAGAGAGAGAGAGAGAGAGAGAGAGAGAGAGAGAGAGAGAGAGAGAGAGAGAGAGAGAGAGAAAATAGAGAGCAAAAGTGAGGGAGAGAGAGAGAGTACGTGAAACAATGGTTGTTTTCCCACAGTATTTATTATTTGAAGATACAACTTTATAAACAAAGTACATCCAGCTCAATTAAAGATGCAGCTTGACAAAACAACCTAAAACTTCTCTGTTGCTAAAGTGAACTGGTGCTCAAAGGGTCAGTGTTTCACAAAAAAGTATATGAGATAAAGAACAGCTGGTAAAATTTGAAGTGAGACATCTAAAAGGTGAGTTTCTTGCTTCTCTGAGCGCCGATACGCTGAATTTGAACAGGACTGTAAACACGGCTCGATTAGAAGGTTTCTTTCCATGATTCAGCTCAGTATAAAGTGTCACAGGAGGCACCAGCCGAATCATGAGCTTCAAAGCAATGATGTTATTTGCTGCATTTGTTGTGCTCTAAATAGTTGACAGACGAAGCAGTCTGACGAAAAAGTAACAGAGTATAAAAAATGTGGGTTAAGGTTTCGGTCATTTCTTCCTTTTTCTGCCTCAATATGACTCGAAAACAATGATATTTGGTATGACGCTCAGTTTAGGCGACGCAATGAATCCAACAAAAGAAAGAGAAGTGATCACTTGCTCTGATCTGCACACAAACCATCAGTGAAAGCTTTCATTCTGAGGCTGAAGCAAAGATTAAAGGCCTGCATTATCAATTTGTTGCAGACTGAACTAGTGTGTTTTTTTTTCCTCCCTCTCTCAATTTGACGACACTGTTTGACTTTGATAGAATAAGGCAAAACAAAAAGAAAACCCACTGGGCAAAAATTAGCTTTATAAAGAGAAGGTTAGATTTTCTTACAAACCTGACATCCAGTTTTGTCGAACAAGATACAACTTATAGCTAAGTATCATACATATATGTTCTCTGAGCCGCAAGTAGAAATATATACAAGAATCTACTGGGTCCTAGCAAGCATTTCATTAGTTACAAATATATCATACAGTATGGCTATGAAGGAAGCAAATGGACACAGACAGACCTGTGTGTAAGATTAGCTGCAGTGAATATATGACGTAGCTGTTGTTCTCAGTGTGACAGGGAGACGGACCTCTGTGCAAGTCTGAAAGAAAGGCGACGCACTGATCGGTGGACATTTGACAAACTTAGTGTTACTTGATTGATGATTATCGACCAAAACTGTGACTCATAGTTGTATCTGAAGCCCTGAGAAACAAGAAGATAAAACAGCATTTGGCATAATACAGGGAGCGCGGGGGGTAACTACCCATAAAAGACTGCTTGTTTAAGTCGATGATACACCTGTTTTTTTTGGGGGGGAGGGGGTCTGATTGCTTTACCCAAATAGAACGTGACGTTTTCTCTAAAGCAGTGTTATTTTTTTTTAATACTACAGTTTTAATCCCCTGCTTTATTAAAGACCTGGACATGGGTACCGTGTGATGTCAGTTCTAAATCAGTCAGACACAAGAGACAGTTTAGGGGCTAAAAAAAACAACAATAGCACCCAAGAAAATTCTTCACAATCATCCATCCCAGAAACGTGTGTTTACTTTGAAGAAAACTGTGCGTACCACACTCGTTTATATCAGAGCAGCTAATGTTTAGGAACGGTATCACTGTTACACAAAGACAAAAAAAAAAGAAACCAAAAAGAGTGATGATATGCACAACTACCTGAAAAATAAGATGCTGTTCGGAGGGAAATGTATTGCGACGGAGATGTAGGTGATTTTAGTGAATTGCTGACTGATCTCACTGGTAGCAGAGATTCCCATCCCTTCAGAATGAACCGCGCAGGCTGTGAACCATCGAAACATCACGTTGACAGAAGCTTCAGAGGTCTCTGTGAAAACACAAGCGGCTGAAATAAAAAACCTCTCGGGGGCGCTGCGTCTTCGGGCCGGTCCCTCTTCATGCCTTCATGTTCTCATTGTTTTGATTTGATCTGGAAACATGAGAAAAACAGTTCAGAGTGGAGGTGTCATAATGTTGATGACGCCGCTCTACTCTTCATGAAGGGAGGAACCACATACACATCATCATGTAGGGATCTGATAACAGCAAGAGGATTTCTGGAGGTGACTTGATTCAATGAAAACATTTAGGATACACTGCAGGCTGGAGAGAAAAAAACCCTGGGACACGTGGAACTACTTTACATCACCACAGTAAACACAGAGAGGGGAAGCTCCACCCTTTAGCTACGAACCTCTAAAGCTACACAGCAAAACACTGACAAAACGTGGAGCTGGTCACTGACAAAACAGCCGGTACTCACTGTATAATTTGGTCTATACAAGGAATCGAATGAAAGAGAATCAAACATAACAGAAAAAAATGCTTTGATTAAACTGACAAAAAGGTTAACATGACGTTTTGTAGATGCTGGTATTTAAGTATCAATTGAGGTAATAAAACAAACACACTTAAATTGCACAAAACTGCAAGTGGGGATGAACAAGTCGGTTACTGCTTGACATGAAGTTCAAAGTGAAGTTGTTGAATCCACTTTGTTAAACTTGGTGAATATCAACAAATGTCACCAAGAAAGAAGAACACATCATTCATCAAAACAGTGTGAATGGATGAGAACATCATGCTTAGAAAAACATGCAACAAGAAACACTACAAAATTGCATTCTTTTTGTAAAACTGATGGGTGACGTTGTCTGTAATATCTTTGGTTGATTCCAATTTTCAGTCGTATGAATACAGTGTGTTCTCCATTTTAAAGAGTCATTACTGAGAAACAAACTGCTCTCCGACTCTCAGTCGCTCACCTACCTTGTAACCAGTCGACTCCCTCCTGTAAACCGTCTCCTTTCAGAGCATCAGTGGCACTGAAACGCATCATCAGGCACAATCAAAACACTGATTTGATCAATTTACCTGATTCTGTTCTGTATTTAAACTTATCTGGAAGGTGTGGAGTGAATCTCACAAAGAACAGAAAGTTTCTAGCTTTTAGGCTGGAACTCGACAGCTTTAGTTTCCAGCACCGTTCATTTAATGTATTCCAGCGACTCCTTAGGAGCATCGGAAGTACACAAATAACCACGATAGTGAGTTCCTACCAGATGTGCCAGGGTTTATCTTTGATGTTCTCCAGGCAGAGCAGCTGGGACACCTTGACAGAAGACAGAGCATCCCTGACATCCATCTTGTTAGCAAAGAACAGGATGGGGATCCTCCTGTGTTTAATATCTGCAGAGAGATTTCAGCGCCATCAATCAGAAGTGCAATTCACCTCGAAAAACTGAGAAACCAGAGGCTGAAATAAACCAAGCGAAAAGGCTTGGATCATTTGTTTCCATTAGGCGCAGATTTCTCTTTAAACAAAAGTAAAAACGAGTCTCTACTCCAGAGCCAGGACCTTACCAGGGTGATTTAGTAGCGTGTCCAGCTCTTCTTTGGCCACGACCATTCTCAGCTTGTCTGCACTATCGATGACAAATATGATCGCCTGACCTTCCCTGAGAGAGAGATGTGTCAAAGTTGTTAATGCCATTAACATTAAAAATGAAGCGAAGAATAAGCCTGCTTTGGTTGCATGACTACACTCACTTGTAGTAGTGCTCCCAGAGGTTTCTATATCTGCCTTGACCTGACATGTCAAACACTGTGAAGGAAAGACTGAGAGAGAGAGACGAGGTCACTCTCAATCCAAAAGTCAACATTATTAAAAAGTTAAGAAATAAAACTTCAATGGAGCTGAAAATAAATACCTGGATGTTTTGAACTTCTCTATGCTGAAGCCGATCGTTGGAACAATGTCTTGTGTTTGGGCCTGTGAGGAAAAACATTATATTGTCTTGAACAGAACAAAATCAACATCACATTTGTCGTTACTGTCGTAGTTTGTCTGACGCATCATGATGGCATAGCGGCAATTTATTTCTCCTATTTGAACTTCTGCGTTCGACTCACATTTGAAGGCTTGAGTCTGTTGATGATGGTGGTTTTTCCACTGTTGTCCAGACCAAGACACAGCACATTCACCTCCTTCTTCAAGCCCAGCCATCCCGCCAACTTGTCAAACAGCCCCATTGGCAAACCAATAACCATCAGCTGTCAAGACAATAATCAGAATAACAATATATATAAAACAGAGGAGAAACTCATTTATTAGCACAAAAAACACCAAAACGAAAAAATCAACAAACTCCAAGACAAGGTTACAATACAAATGATAAATAAGTAAAAAATAAATGAAGTGAGAGGTGCTGATAAAGATCATAGGGCAAAAAGAAAATTAGCTTAAAAGCTGAAAAAAATCTAATTATTCAATTTCCTATTTGAGCATTTTGTTTGCTTCATTTTATTAATTTCATGCCGACATTCATGTTTCATTATTTTACATGCGACATGTCAGAGAACAACCAGAAGCTGGGGGCATTTTATCTGATTCTGATTTAGATGAGGACAAAATTGCTCCCGAGCTTGACAACGTTGGACGGACGTAGCAGCATGTTCGAGATCAACAGATGAACACAATAACCAAAACACGAGCGAATGCGAAGCCGACAGCATGCCACACCGTTTTGACGACTTCCATTCGCTCTCAGATTGCTTCAGCTAACATGTGTACTTAGGAGGTGTTACGGGTCTGAATGTAATTAACAGTCGCTAACAGCTATTTAATCTCTTGTTGTTGCTGCAGCTAGTTAGCCTGAGCTAACATTTAGCTCCTGACCAGTGTATTGACTGCGCTTGATAAATGCCGCATCTAACATTCGGGAGGTCGTCTCCGTTACATGGTATTTTCGAGACCACTTGAACGAAAAAAGTAAAGTACGTAACCTCAGCTTTAAAGACAAGTAGACAGCTAACGCGTCAACTGGGGTTGTCGGCGCTAACGCTAGCTTGTTTTATCCTTGTACAACCTGTAAACAAAAGCTGGGATTTACCTGTTTTTACCCGTCAAATCTTGCAGTTAAACTCCACTGGAGCTAGTTCATGTAATACCCCGCCTCAAATCGACGTTTCATTCATTTCTCCGCTCACCTCTCATGCTCTGTAGCCTGCAAGAGAAAGCGCCGAAGAGGTATTTACACCGTGTTGCTGGGAGACCAGGCTTCTGACTCACTCCCGCCCCCTACGGGACAGATGAAGACGGTTCCCGTAAAAACATCGGAGGGAAAACGTCTGTGACAGATCAACTGCTTGAATGAACAAAACATAAACTCATTCTTCATCTTGTGTGTTTAAAAAAATATGCATATGGAAAAAAGTCATGGTCATATATTGTTTGTCGAAACAGTGGCAATACTTTGGTCATATGCATTACAGATACTGATCCACAAGAGTTACTTCTATGAAACTCAATCACTTTAACTGACATAAATACATTAGTTTGAGGTAAACACTGGATCAAAGGCATGTCTTCATAACACCAAGCAGACATGGAGGGAACATTCATAGTGAAACACAGAAAAACTCAAACCAGGATCACTTAGTGTGTTAACAGAGGAAACCACTATGACACTGAGCCAATCTGCCTGATACATGTTCATTCAAATTATTAGGTTTCATTTACGGAGAACTTCTGTTAAAGGAGGTCTCGAGCACCGTGTATTGTCAACAATGGATAGGAGTTATAAATGAGAACAAAAAACCCAAAACAACAAAATAAAATGGGAAAGACCATTTGACTGTGCAGAAGTCAAGCACAGATTTATATATATATATACCCCTGACAGTTTTACGGCATTTTCAGGCAAAAACAATGTCAAAATTTCAACAAAGATCTGCCTTTGTAGATGCACAATCCATATGAGGTACCGAAGGTCACAGAACACATGGTTATCATTGTCCTTGCTGCTTCCATCCGCGACCTTTCATAAGCACCCGTTTGACAGACTCACCTGACGATTCTCTCTGTCCAGAAAACGTGTCAGTCTCTTGAGTGACAATTAAGATGACACTGTTATTGTGCGTTTGAGAGCGACAAGGGCATCCATGGATACCTGTGTGTGGGCGAACGAGCAACAACAACAGCCCGCTGCGAGGGCAAAGAGACATCGAGGCCTGTGGTGGTTAGAACCCGAGAGAAAAGCAGGCATTCAAAATAGGGCTGTTTATTAAGGAACCAACATACTGAATAAAACATACAACTTTCACAAGACTTTTTGTACAATACATACTGCATTATCATGAGGAGAGAACATACATTTCTATAAAATCTTTTGACATTCAGCGGTCTTCAGTTCAAAAATCATGATTGTATTTATCATTCTGTCAACTTCTATTTCTGGTGAATTGTTTCAGAAACCAGCGAGAGAAAAAAAAAGCTGTTGGTAAATTCGACATAGCACACACCACCACCACATGATATATCCTGTCCACGTCTTCTCCGGTCATGAGGTAACAGACTTGAGACCATTCAAAGTCAATAGAGACCATTGGATTGTCATTTGGAAAGAGAAGAGGTATCGGTGAACACTTGAATAGACGCTAGAGAGAAGAAGTTCCTAAATTCAAGTGAATGCTAGTATTTGCTGAGATAATAAGGTGACCGCGGTGGGCCAATGCTGACAGAGGTTGGTTGTTGTGGAGGCTGTACTGATAATGATCCATAAGATGAAGAGTGTGTTTTAACTAGACCCCATATGGTCCAGCAGCAGACTGCCCGCTCGTGAGCAGCATGTGGTACCCGCTACACCTAACAGTCTGGTGTTTTGTGCAATTAGTTGAATGACGATGCCAAGGAGCTCTGGTTTGTTTCCAAGCTCTGTGTGTGCACACAGTCTGACTTTGTGCAGTGGTCTCACACTTGAAAGCCACTCTGCTGGATGTGGTGAAGCTGCAGGCGTAGAGACTGTATGCTGCTTATGATTCTCCTCTGGTGGCCAATCAAACAGACCCCAATGCGCCTGATGTCGCTGAAGAGGAGAAGAAGATTTATGCAGTTTTCAGTGAATAGCTTAAAGAAGCAGCGAACCTACTTCAACTACAGGAGAAACATGCAAAAAGAAGCAGTGCGTGTCACTTTAAATTGCAACAGTCTACCAATAAAGTGTCATACCAACATCACCGTGCAAAGGAATATTTTGCAAATTAAAGTGACATCAAATTCAAAACAAAACAGAGAATAAGGGAGGGAACACAGATAACACCATCAGATAAAATGAATATATATATATATATATCGTACAATCATTTAAAAGAACGCAGTCTGATACAAGCATGCCATACACGTTTTTGTTTTTTTTTCTTGCACAAAGCTCAACAGCAGAGTCAATTTTATGACACTGTCACAATGTTTCTGCTCCTTTGATGCTACCTCTGTTTCCTTTGAGTGTGCTTTTTTTTCAGACTGTAGCTGCACTCTATATAATTTGGCTCCACTCACTCTATACTCATGGTTGAAATGGAATCCAGTGTTGTGTATCCTGCTGCAAGGAAGTTGTTCTTATACTGGCTCATTTTGATGGAGTCGAGCCAGTCGCCGATGGAGATGAACAGCGGGTAGTCCGGCATGTCCTCTGGGGAATCAGGGTAGCTGGGACAACAAACACATTATTAACCGATGCAGACGGACGCGTTCGCATCCTCTTGAGCTGATTAGTGGACAGCACTCAACAATTGCCCGGTCACTCCTTCCCTTGTATGAAGCAAACTTTGACTTGCTTCTGAAAAAATGCTTTAAAAGTAGTTTTAAGTCAAACTGGTCAGTTTTTTCATCGCTTCACCGTCTTACTTTTGAATGTATTTGAGACAATAAATGTTTTTCCTGAACAAATACAATGTTGTTTAACATGTGGTGAATTCCTCGAATTGCCTTCTGTGGATCATACGTTTCAACCTAAAGGTATAAAGTTTGACTTGAATGTTCTCTGGCTACAGTAGGATTTAGGCAGTGTTAAAGTGGTTGTACTTGGAATGCAGATTTTCCACACTCGCGTAATTTCCCATAATGTGGTAAGAAGCTGTTGTGTGTGACTGCAAAAAAACAAACAAACCTTGTCATGTCTTCTGATGCTAAAGTGTTTCACATTAATATATTCTGACCTACAGCTTTTTTTTTTCTCTGGGTCTCGTATTTCAACACTGAAACAAAAACACTGGCGCTGAGTCGACACTTACCTCTGCACATCATTAACCAGAGTCAGCAGATTACTGGGATTGATTATAAGTTTATCAAGGAAAGAGAGCACGTCATTGAAGCGTGGCCGCTGGCTGGACTCCTTCTGCCAGCAGTGCAGCATCAGCTGGTGCAGCGTCACAGGGCATCCCATTGGTGCAGGAAGACGGTAGCCTTCTTCAATGGAGAGAATGACCTGAGAAAAACATCTCAGTAAATACAACATGCTTAATCGCATAAAAATGTATGGTTCAGTTGGTCATGCTTCAGTTGCTGCGACGATGATCAGCAACCTACATCTTGATTGGACATCTCCCAGTAGGGTCGTTCTCCATAGGACATCACTTCCCACATGACGATGCCGTAGCTCCACACATCACTGGCGGAGGAAAACTTTCCATAAGCAATGGCCTCTGGCGCTGTCCAGCGTATCGGTATCTTCCCGCCCTGACACGGACGCAGCGACACGGAACAAACAGTGAGATGATGTTGTGACTCTGCTGTCACAACAGTTCCATCGTATCTCGCGGCCCGCTGGTGGACCCGCGCTCACCGTGGCTGTGTAGGCCGCTTCAGTGTCATCCTCCAGGATTCTGGACATGCCGAAATCCGACACTTTACACACCAAGCTTTCATCCACCAAGATGTTGCGCGCGGCGAGGTCTCTGTGGACGTAACCCATCTCTGAGAGGTATGTCATACCCACTGCGATGCCACGCAGCATGCCGACCAGCTGGAGCACCGTGAACTGGCCGTCACGTGTCTGAAGAGGAGGTAGAGCGGAAAAGAGGAACAAAAATGCAGTTGAAGATGGCTTGTTTCTTTTAATCTCGACTGGTTGAGAAAAAATGACAAAATTAAAAGAGTAAATATTCTCCCCACCCGCAGAAAAGAGTCGAGTGCTCCATTTTCCATGTACTCCACCACTATCATTACCGGCCTGCCTGAGGTGAAGTAAAAATACATAAATTGAGGGCAACCGGAGTGAAAGAGTACTTGATGCAAAAAACACCCACACACCGATTAACATATAAAGTGCTTACTCTTAGTGACTACGCCCTCCAGCCTGATGATGTTGGGATTGTTGAACTGGCCCATGATCGAGGCCTCGCGCAAAAAATCTCGACGCTGTTGCTCCACATAGCCGCCTTTAAGAGTCTTGATTGCGACAGCAATGTCCATCCTTCCTGGCACGCGTAAGCGGCCACTGCAAACCTCCCCAAATTCACCTGTGGAACGCAAGGCATTTCCAAATACTCACACTTGTACAATCAAATCACCATGTTTTCTAAAACACTCCTGACATGATCAAGGAAGTTCTGCTGACAAGATTCTTGTTATTTCTTCTTCTACATTGTTCAACAAAGCTGCATGAGGAGGGATTATGAGAGAATGCAGAAAAGTAAGTAAAACTTTCTAATAAAACTTACTTGATGAATACATGGCAGTCAAACAGAATAGATAGGAGATAAATAGCATTACACTGGTGATTCTGCTCTTGCTCTGTCATTTACAACACAAGTGACTGCACAATATCTCCACCAGATGGAGCCCACATGACAGAAACTCAACAAATGGGTGGCACCTTCATAATTACTCAAGGGCTTAACAGCAGACACAATCTGTTTCATTTAATGAGCCATCAAACACTATTATTCACAGTCAGCAGCACTGGCTTTGTTTCTCCAAGGTGCAATACGATAAATTACATTCAAATCAGCTACAGGGAGAGAGAATGTATAAAAGTGAAACTTCATGAGGTTCAGCCTTTTTTACACAACATAAAACACAGTGATCTTGTATCACAGGTGGGCTGTCAGACATTAAATGGTAATAAAAAAGGTAATGAAGGGCTCAAAATACTAGAATCACTTATATTTTTGATCTCGATTTTGCCACATCGATAGAAACCACTGGACAGAACTTGTCTGGAATTTACCTGCGCCGATCACCCTCTCAATGCAGATGTAGGAGGGGTCTATTTCTTTGGCGAATTCCTCCACAGCCTGAGAGGGGTCTTCATACGTATCGGGGTCCACGTA
>JAUESF010000001.1:17078480-17089537 GCA_032274765.1 Malacoctenus tetranemus | reverse complement strand
AAGAACGTAACCACATTTTACCGACATATTTTTGTAAAACTTCCTCATAGCTGATGTGTTTTGACAACCCGAGTCCCTAACTTCCTAAATTATTCAAAAACAATGGCAACCCTGCATGAAGATCCGCTCTGTAGCGCTGTAGAAGAGTCTGTTCCACCAAACCAAACAACTTTTTGTTTGTTTTTGTTGGGAGTGTGCCAGGGAAGTGGGTTCTTTACTCAACTGTGCGAGTCCATAATTGGCAAGATATTTGCTTCTATTATTACTGTAAGGTTTCCCTGTTATTTTGTCAAGGGAGTGAGAGGAAAGTGACAGAAAGAGGGAGAGAGGGAGAGAAGGAGCGGGAGACAGGAAAATGCCCCAGAGCAGCGTAAAAAGACATTGCAGGCAGTCAGAATTCGGCATCCTCCTCCCTGGCTGAGGCCGGGGACGCTGCAGCAGTGAGCGCGGCGCATGATGACTGGCACAAATGATAACTTGAAGCAGCTCGTGCTACACCTCCAGCAGATGAGCTGGGGACTAAATGTACTTTATAGCTGTGTCAGCTCGTATTGTAGGAGGTTGAAGGCTTCGACTGAGATAGATTCCAGTTTGGAGTCTGCGTTCCACTTCTGTCTCCAGGGTGTCTGAGCTCAGCTCTGTAATAGCGCGAGCATTTTCCTGCCAGTTTGTTGAGCCTGCTGGCATCCCCGCTTGGGTGATGCTTCAGCAGCACGCATCAGACGAGAACAAACAAACAGGAGAAGGATTGATAGAGGCTAGGATTACCACTACTCAAATAATCTTCATATTATTCCAACGTACGAAACGGTTGAAAAATGCACAGGCGGATCTGCAAGACTGCTGTCGTCGGGTTTTTTTTTTTTTTTGTGATGTGCTGTAAGCAAAACTCTAACTTTGCATCATGCAAAAGGGAAAAGTCAGGGGGGAAACTGGATAAACCTGCACACAAAAAGTGCAGGCGTACTTCGACATTCACACCTCCTGTACTTTTACTCCCAAGGACAAAACACGGGAGTGTGGGGAGGCGTCGGCGTGTCATCGCTTTCCTTCACGTGGCTTCGTACTCTTCCCGGATCAATCACAATTCCTCAAATCAGGCCAACACGTCGCAGAACCGTCGCGCTTGTCTCAGGACCCGCCTTTGTGCTCCTGCAGGCCTCGGATCGAACCTCACAAGAGCTCCCTCTGAATTGTCTTAGTGAAATACAGGGCACCAATTTGCTCCCCGAGAATGACATGTCTCCCCCTTTGGGACAATCAATAACTGTTTTTATCTGTAATTGGAGCACCACACTTGGGTCGGTACTGTATTTCTTAAACGGAACAGCCAGTTTTGTCAAAATCCAATAAAGGCGGCGTATGGCAAACTGTGCGGGTTGAAAGCCTGAAAGATAAATAAAGACTGAGCAGAAAAACAGGCCTGTCGGAGTGACAAAAGCAGCAAACACTGAGTTTGCTTCAAATGGATTTGGTGGAATCAGTATCTAATCAATGTCAAGCACAACGATTAAACTGGGGAGATTTGTAATAAAATGAAAATTAAATCCCAAATGTTTTGTTTCTGTAAGACGCCGCAGTGAGACCACATTATCAGCTCGATTCGATGAGTTGGAAAGTTTGGAAAGAAGATGACAACAACTCTTTGTTTCACATTCAACAGACTGAACAAAAAAACCTTCTCATTTGTTTTCTCTTAAAAAAGCAGGATTAGCTACAGTTTACAGTGCGTTACAACATGTGATTACGATCACAGTGTAACAGCAACAGTGTGCTGCAAATGTGGAGCGATTTAATTCCTGAAATGCTGTTAAACTGCTTTTAGTGCTGTAAATAATTCAGTGAGCGTAAACATAATCTAGGTATAAATAGACTGGTGTATTTTACATTTCATGTCTTGAATGTTTTTTTTTTTTTTTTAATCTGTGTACTGGATTGTGAGCAGCTAAAACAATTATCTTCAAAATAACATCAGTGAGTTGATTTCGATCTCCAACATGAATCAGATGAATCCACAGTTTGAGCTCTACCACAACTTTTTTCGAGTGTTGCCGTGTCGATACATGACGCCCAAACTGTACCGTGTCCACTGTGGAAGCGAGTCCTCCTCTTCTCCTCCGACTTCATCCTGGCTTTGATGTAGCCCTGACACCTGTGCAGGTGACGCGCGTTCCCCGACCAGGAACGAAGAGAAATCGTGGTTAGCACTGGGAGACCGCTGGCATAGAACATACAACATGTAACCATGTTATGACACTCGTGACCAACGAGGGAAAAAGTGAACAATTATTCTGACAGCAAAAAAAAAATCACCAAAACAGTTTTTGTCCCCTGAAATTCTCCTGTTTGTCCACTGCATGGTAATTCCACACAATCTATAATCTTTTGGTAGCAAACAAAAACAGAACAAATAGGACAGCCATTTTCTCTCTTCTATAACCCATTCTTTTGGAGCAATTTTTGTTCTTGCCTCAGTGGTGTTCTTTTTATTTCTTTCCATTTACCCACTTTTTAGTATTCAGGGCTCCACGCTAAAGGCTTTTAAGGCTCGGTCTCCATAGAGAGGGGGACTTGGGACAAAAGTAACAAACATTAGTATTCAGCAAAAAGAACAATTTTCATCCCCATGTCAAAGTATAAGAAGAAAGTTGCTCATTTTATCTTGAAATATACACCCTTGAAAGTGCTTATTTAAATAATTCCCCGAGTTATTCATATTGAAAACACCTTTCTGATATTCACTCTTTGCTGAACCGAAACCAAAAAAAAAAAAAAGCTAAAGATGATGGAGTGTAAAGTTTTATTTTCATACTGTGGATTTTTCTGGCTCAGTATGATCCTCTGTGGCTCAGGCTTGGCACACCGGAAAGCTGGAACAATATACGGAACTCATCCACATCCTTGCAGAACACAGTACAATGGGGGGATAACAGCAGGTCTCTCTGACAGACATCTGGGATGGGAGCTCGCTTACTGCAGCATCGCCTCCAACGCTGCGCATGAGTACAGTGTCTCTCTGACAGGCGGGAGGGACATTTATGCACGGCACCCTCAGCAAGAATACAAATCAAGGCAGTTTTCCAAACACATTCATAAATTTGTTGACTTAACGAAATTATGGTAAATTATGGAAGAAGCCGGGCAACTTCCTCTGGGCGTGTCTCGAGAAAATCGTATCTTGTGGACTGCGTGCGAAAATCATTCATTCGAACAGGCCTGATTTCTGACACGCACGCACGCACGTGTGCGCACTCTCCTCCCCGTGCTCTAATTTAAGAAATCTTCAGCCAATTATTTTTGGTAAATTTTGTGATCAAAGATCACTTCAGCTCATATCACAATCAGCTGATAATTGAAACAAAGTATCTCCACTTTCCAGCAATTTTTCATCGTTTCTTAATAAGTGCCACTAATGGGGAAAACCCTCTGAACCAAAAGCAGGCTGCAGACAACAGTCTGAGCAAACCTGTGGAGTTTAGTGGAATGGAGCAAACTGCTGCTGGTACATGCATTACATGCTGAGTAATTAGGCAGAAAATTGGTTCAGCCATTTGGAAAATAAGGTGCCTGCTTGGTGGTAAAAGAGAGTCCATTAACAGACTTGTGGTTGTAGCACCACTTTGGAGATGATAAGAAGAGGTGTGTGCATGTGTGTGTGTGTGTGTGTGTGTGCGTGTGCGTGTGCGTGTGTGTGTGTGTGTGTGTGTGAGAGAGAGAGAGAGAGAGAGAGAGAGAGAGAGAGAACGCCTACCGTCCAGTGATGAGGAGGAAGAGCGTGAGGATGACCAGCAGGGAGAAACCACCGACCGACGCAGTGACTACAACCAGAACTTGACCTTGATCGGCCACATCGGGATCTGAAAAAAGTGAGAACTGAACATGAGAAAAACAAAACAAGAAACACAACCAACAGAGAAACAGCAACAGGATTAGTTGGTGTGATTATGAAATTATTTGATAGTGAATCTCTTCGAGAGTTTAAGCCTGTAAAATTACAAGCTGCGAGCTGATACAAAGCAGAAGAAATCCACTTATCACATGTTACAGTTTGTCCGTCACCAGATAATAACAGTGATCACAAGATTAAAATGTAACTGAGCTGTTAACAACTGAAGGCTGACTTTTGTTTTCTCTTCCTGAACCAAAATGCAATCAGAACACCACATTTCACTGTTTAATCAGTAAAGAATTACATTAAATATTTGAGGTTTCACACATTATATCATGTGTAAGGCCTCTGACATTGTTTACAGTTTTAGTGCATGGATGAGAATGAACACGTTCATGTCAGGCTATGACATATTTTTTTTTTATCACGTGCAAAGAAACTTGTTAATAAAACAATTCATTTTCAATTTTTGGCTGTAAACATAAGTAAGCTATTGTACCTTAAAGGTTGCAAAAAATGTACACAACAAAGATAAATTGATAAAACGCATCTGAATAAGAACTAGAAAAAGGTTGTAAATTGCAAACTGTTTCTCACGTTAGCGCTAAAATAGTTGCAACCATTTATTCTTGAACTAACTTTATTTTATGGAAGGTAAACCAGGAAAAAAGTCACACATGAGAAAAAAAAAAGGCCTAACTCACAGCAGCACGTGCTCGTTGCAGCGACATGAAGTGAGCACTTTATTTGGCAGTGACTAAATTAAACTCACACCAGACGAACTTCTTCTTAAACGCCTGAGATATCAGAGAGGAAATCTTCATGTGCATCATTTAAAGTGTGTATTTGGCAGGTTTTCAGTGGCGATGCGGTCAAACACTGAGGATGACTCGACTCTCAGAAGCACAGCCACTGACAGAGCTTATAAACATCTGAATAACTGGCTCATGCCTGAAGAAACATTGATGAGTTCCACTGATCCATAGCAAAGAAAGACCATAAAAAGATTTTATAGGGATGCAGAGCCACATAGATGGCATCTCCTGCTATAAAACTCCCCTCCTGGCTTTGTTTCACTCGATAGTTCCTCTAATATCAAGACAAATCTAAATGACTCAATAGGTGTAATTTCTCCCCAAAAACACAAGAAACATAAACAGGAGCAAAACCACAATTCCCACTTGCTCACTCCTCCTCCTCCTCCTCTCTCATACCCTCGGGTGCAGTGGCGAACTCAAAGTTGGAGCTGTAAGCGGTGTAGCCAGCAGCGGTGCGAGCGCGTACATGGAAGACGTAAACAGTGGAGGGTCTGAGGCCCGTGACCACCACGCTGGGGCTTCTGGTGCGTGTTGATGAGTAACTCAGCTGCTCCTGCTCCTGCGGAAGCACAAACAGATTGCCGAGAATGATAAAAGGAACGAGGCCCGGTTTTGGGAGGGCAGGATGAAAATGTTGCTGCATAAAACTGTTATCGTGAACCCGTTAGGGCCCAACCAAACACATCCTTTAGATCCTATTAACTATCAGAGCAGATGGCGAACCGAGCAGAGATAACAACACGTCATGGATGCTCTACACTAATATTTGAGCTCCTGAATGCCAAAAATACACATTGTTGTGTGAGCAGTGATAGTTCACTAGGTGTGTAATCTGTTGTGCTGCATTTCAGTGTGGTGGGAAAAAAACCCAACTGCAGTAAAAACTACAGCTACCATTATTAAACAGTGGCATGAAATTTTCATCATGATCATTTATTAACACGAAAAGATGTACCTTCTCGTAGTATTTAATTTCATAGTCCACAATCTCTGAGGGCGGCTGTTCCATTTCTGACCAGGAGAGGGCAATGCTGTTTTGAGAGGCCCAGTCCTTCCTGACTACACCCACCAGAGCAGGACCTGAGGATGGAGTCACAGAGTGCAGCGAGTGAGAGAGCAATGTGAAAGGCGGCCCGTTTGTTGCGTCTGCGATAGTCAAACAGGGAAACCGAGGAGTTGAAACAGCAACAGAACTTTGTCTGACTTTCCAGATGAAGGACATTTCTGGATAAGCTGGTCGAAATCTTTTAGACAAGTAAAATCAACAAAAGATGATGAAGAGCTTATCTGACTTACTATGCGATTTACATATGATAGTTGACTTTCTGGAATGTATCTTTGTCAAAGTGCGACTGTGAGATGAAAGACTGGGAGCAGGCGCGAGAAGGAACAATGGCAAGTTTTGGAAGCGGGATCTCAGTGGACTGAGGCACTACGTGATCCCAAAGCCTTTGTGCTGCAGCCACTGCAATGAAGTCCACAGTGACTCCTCTGAGTTTAGACACGTCGCTGCAAAACACATTTCAAAAGTGTCCTCGGCCATCACAGCAAAGATGTGCGCCGCTGAACGAAAGGTGCCACGTTGCCAAACAGCCCAAAACAAACGCCTGAAATGGAAGCGGTGGGAAGCGCCAGCTGCAGCGTGCACCGCCACTTCCCAGCTTGCGCCGGACAATCCGAAGTAAAACAAGGTTTGAGAAATGTAACAACCTGGTAGCAGTCTGGAAGAGAAATCGTTTCAGTATCAGGGGAATGCCCGAGGGGGAAGGAAGGCCAGGAAACGACCGTTTTAGTGTCCAGCTCCGGTATAATGCGCAGCCTGTGAGAAACATCTCTGTTAACCGAACCACTAGACCTACAGCTACTGTTTATCATGTTTGTCATTATTGCTGAATTTTAGGGGGAATATTTTACACAAGGCTGCTGAGGACATCACAAAATCACCTCGCAGAGATCCAAATATTTACCATCAATTATTCATAAAGCCTCGGCTTGAACAGAATATGATTTGGCAAACTAATAGATCCAGTCCCTCTGTTGTTCTCAGCGTGCTGTTTGGAAGATCATTAACGGAATACAAATTCACGAGCGGAGCCGCGTGTGTGACACTGTCCTCGCACTCAAAGAGGCAGCTGACCCCCCTCCATACAGAGGGCCACCGACCGGACGGGCCACTTCAGAAAGGTGTCGTGTTGCTATATTCAGGCCGATGCATTTGGGTGCAGATCCAACGCTCGCATCTTGTCAAGAGGCCAAGAGCTCGCAACAGAGACACAAGACTTCACAGTCCAGCAGTCCGGTGGCTTGTGTGTGTACAAAAGTCGTTAATAAAGTTAACGAAGGCGCAAAATAGGGAGAAGTTAAGACTTATCTCACAGAGCATGTCGTGAGACTTATAACTCCAAAGCATTTGCAGCTTTCACGTTTTCACTGTGTGGTTTTTTTTTATGAAAAAGAGGTGTAACAACAGTTGTTTTTGATTGTCAGTTTCTTGATTGTGCTTTTATTCAAAATATGTGTTGAAAGGAAATGAATGTCACGACCTCAACGGGAAAGCCAACATATCACAATAAAAAAGCTGAACAACTTTCAGCCTACTCTCTGCAAATGTTTATGATGATTCATAGCAGTGACAGATTGTTTTCACAGACTAACAGTAAACATGGTGAGGTTTAACAGCAACTGTAACTAAGTTCTCGCATCGTGTGAATGAACGTGCGCATGCCAGTGTATGAAAACATGAACGACACTGATGAAGTTTCACAGTCACTTTAGCGCCACCACAGAGACGTAACGCAACACAGAGCAGTTTAGACAATAAAAATATTTTGGAGAATGACATCACTGTCTGTTTTCTGTCTGCACCAGCACAATCCTTTTTTTTCCATGTGAGAGGAACCTGCTGGAGTTTTACATTTTCTGCACATTGACATTTTTTGCAAAGTGAGAAAACTCAAAAAAAAAAAAAAAAAAACCTCCAGCACACGCTTATGCAAGAAGCTATTTTAGGTGTGGGACAAATCAATCTGCTCGTTAGCTACCTTCTGCTATGGACGAGTGACTCAAAGAGAAGAACAATCTCGCTCATTATAGTTTAATCACAAGTCATGCAGCACAAGATAATTGAGAATCTATAAGCTCTCGTTGGTTTATTGGCAACATGTAAAAATAGGTTAACCCTCGACTACAGATGCTCAAAGAGAACCAGAGAGGACAGAGAGGGGAGAGAGGGAGAGAGAGAGAGAGGGAGAGAGAGAGAGAGAGAGAGAGAGAGGGAGAGAGACAGAGAGAGGGAGAGAGACAGAGAGAGAGTGAACAGGGAGCGCTGTAAAGAAATCCCATGAGGTTGCATCTCCCTAGCATCTGAGCATATAAATAGAAGTCAGCCTTATTCCCAGAGCAGGGTGGGGTGGGGGTGGTGGGGGTGGGTGAAAAACAGAAGAATCCACAGGAGGAAAGGCGAAAAGAGCGAAGTAAGAGAGAAAAGAGGGGAAAAAAATCTCCTGAATCAGGGCACCACCAAACAGTAGAAAGCGTGGATTTAGCATGTGAGAACTTTGCGTGACCTGTTGATCCTGTTTGTGCGAGAAATGATAATGACGATGGGACCAGAGCCAAAGCCTTTCTTTTTAGTCAGACATTTTCTAAATTGTTGGAATAAAACATGTAAAACAGAAAAAAAGTATTTAAAACAAGATATTGGTTGAACAAGAAATAAGTACTGTATCCATAATGTTTTATGCTTTGACTTAGAATTACAGTGTCGATCTTTTATTCATGCTGTATCTGTTTTTACATGTTATTTCAGTGTTTCTTTAATTTGCATGCATGTTATTGATCACCCAGTATTTATACACTGTATATATTCAACCTGACGTGTGTGAGCACCATCGTTCCCTCCTTGCATTTTTCTCATGGAGCGAACTACATAAAACTGAAACAAACCTCCTAAATATTTCACCTGACATAACTAAACCACGTGACATCGCCCCGCTCAAGCACACTTACACTCTGAACGTGTCGTTTTTAATGATGCTCTCCAAAGCTCACCAGTTTTGCTGGTAAGTGTTGCTAAGTACAAAAATGTGTGAAGTTGTTCTCAGGTACTGAAAAAGCTCTCCTGAGCTCCAAAGATGCGGGAGGACTGGGTGCCATCCAGAATCTATGTCACTGCTGTAGATCTGAAGCTGTGATCACACAAAATGTTTACCAAAGGCTCAACGTGTGTGCAGGGAGACCTGAAAACAGACCTGTTTTACAAGTCATTCCAACGTTATATGCAGAAATCTAAAGGAAGTATGAGGATAGTTTGTTTGAATATTGTGTATGATTTTTTTATGATTGATTATTAAAAAAAGGTCTGATGAACACAATCGCAGTCTGAAGAGGGTCTCATATGAAAGGGAAAGTAGAATTTAACAAAGGCTGACTGCATTGTAAAACTGTTACACATGATGTCAATGACTCAACCCAACTATTTATATACATACAGCTGTCATAGTACACATAGCTCTTAAAATGTTTCTTCTCTTCATAAAAAAAGAAAAATAATCTGCATGAAACTTCTGATACGTGGAACTTTTGTCCAACAAGCTCGACAGACAACATATTCAGCCTCAGCTGGGACGGCCTCGTCTCTATTCATACATTTTTTCCCCCCAATCCTATGGAAGGATTACTTTTAAAGCAGAACGAGTCTATATCAGTGGCGTCTCCCTCTGCTCCCGTTGGAGGAGCACATTTCGGGCCCCGTGCAGCAAACACCCTCCACAAATTTGCACCGATTTCTGTGTGCCTCCTCGCAGAATGCCGCAGTGAACTTGGTGGGAGGAATTTTCAGTGGAAGCCGCTCGGCTGAGCAGCGACTGCGGGGCTCTCTGAGCAGAGTTCAGTTCGCTCTTCTTAAACACAGAGATCACCGCGCTCCCTCCGCGCGCTGTTGCTGCCTTCAGAGGCTTCACAAGCAACATCTGACGACCTTCATCAGACAACCAGCCCTTCTGCTTTGCAGTGGTAATGATTGTGGAGGACAGTACATGAAAAAAAAAATCATTTGAATTAACTGTGTATTCTGAGATGATAAAACGGATTCTGCTGAGTTCCTGCTGCCACAAAACTAAATTATTTCACCAGTCTGTCACATCATGAAACGCTGAAAGCTCTCCAAACACAGGAGGCAGTCATGCATCGTGCCTAACTGAGCATCATAAATTATCAAGGTTAGACAAGCGCACGGGCGAGTGGAAAGAGAAATTATCAGTAATTCAGATTAATAGGTTTAGCGTAATTAAAAATATAATGAAGCATTAATAAACAATTTACAAACAGACAGCATGCCAACAGAAAATAAATCAGTGTGCCTGCTTCTCACTGAGAAATCCAGTTAATTGGTAATTCTCTTTTCGATTGGCTATTATTCCATCATCGGTATAATATCACAATCAATTAGAGGAATCACCTTGCAGTATCTGTGTTAATTGGCAATGAGACTGTCCGTCCACAGTCCAGCAAAACAGAGGTTTGGACATGCACCGACTACCAACAAGCGCTCCTCGCCTCTCACTGACTCTTCTGCTCCATTTGGAACAGCAGCAAATGCTGATGTGCTTTTTGCACCAAGTCACATATACGAAGACACACACAATGTGTTGTGCATGTAATATATGGGTCACATAGGCTTTGAAGAGTTCAAATAGACTTTCCAATGAAACCGCACCATGAAGAAGTCCTCCATGCATCCAAGTTACTTGGTAATTTACGATTGTGATCATTCATTATACCTTTGAACTGGGGAAAACAAGTCATTTCAATGCCCTGCAGATTTCAAGCCACGGAAAGCTGCATTCAGACCGCAACAATGGCAACACGCACTCACACGCAGTTCCTTTATATTTGTTCCTCATATAAAATTCACAGTCCAGTTGTGAGCCTGAAAACTGGGAATCCGAACAGCAGCATTCAGCACCAGAGCAAAACAAGAGACATACGGTCATTACAGTCTATCAGTGAATCTGTCAATTGCTATTGAATATTCTCAAAAATGACTCTCAATTAAAAAAAACAAAAACTGTGAGTCTGTCATAAATAAATATGTGTCTCTGTGCTGGAGAGAGAAAAAAATGGAAGAACACGAAGAATGAACCTTAAATGATGAGCTGAACATATGCAAGTCCGTGGGTGGTACATGCACGTACATGGCATGTGTGTGCTTGTTTGCATGTTTGTTTACACCCAGCTATGTGCATGTGTTTCTCTCTGTGTGTGCGTGTGTTTCTGTGTGTGTGTGTGTGTGTGTGTGTGTGTGTGTGTGTGTGTGCGTGTGCGTGTGCGTGTGCGTGTGCGTGTGTGTG
>JAUESF010000001.1:17063919-17078380 GCA_032274765.1 Malacoctenus tetranemus | reverse complement strand
GCGTGTGCGTGTGCGTGTGCGTGTGCGTGTGTGTGTGTGTGTGTGTGTGTGTGTGTGTGTGTGTGTGTGTGTGTGTGCCTGCATACAATATGTCTACTGAGGAAAAGCAGTTTGACAAGTTAATCCACTCTAAACATCCTGGGAACATCCCCACAGGCTGCTTCTCCTCCTCCGTGGAGATTATTTAGCATTCCTACTTCCTTCCATCAGTCTGGCTGCCTGCGCCGCAGAGACGGGTGTGAAGTGACACATGCTGCATACACCTGACATCTGCTTTCTATGGTATGATGACTGACTAGCGGCATGCAGTGCATTAATATCCACGCGTACTTTTTTTGGACTGTGCAGGTGAATTAGTCAGGATAATCACATGTCAACGATCTTTTGCGGATGTATATGATGTGCATTAAAAAAGTGTCCATGCTTCGCAGACTTTACTTCAGAGCTCGAGATTTATTGTGAGGACCTAAACTTTATAAATAGCTTTATAAATTATTACACGACGCTTTGAAAAAAAAAAAAGCGATTTTTGAAAACCTTGTTGTAAAATGTACCGGTCAGAACCGCAGCTGGAATGCTGCTACGGACTGAATAACAGCAAATAAGGAACGTGTTCTTCCAGTCACTCAGCTCAGCTTGCTCCCCCCTCTGCCACTTATCAACCCGCTCATTAATGCTGCTTCAGTTCTCACAACATCTCACTGCCTTTGACTCAAGACCCTTTATGGTCTTTGCAGGGGCACACGTTTTCACATTTCAGTGTGAGTGACATGGTGAGTCACCTTCACCAGGTCGGCTGGCAGAACTGAAGCCACCTATTAAGTGCTATACCTTCATCTGAACACGGTTCCAACAAGGTTTGCTTAACCGTGAGCATTTTTAATGAGTGTGCTGTCTATAGCTATTAGTCATAAGCCAACTGCCTTTCTCACAATTGATTGATTGAAGCATTACATTGATCATAATTCAAATATAGCACAAAGCATTCTGGATTAACTGAGTAGAAATTTCTTATACATTTTTATAGTCCTCAAGGGAATCAAGCCAATGTTTTTTTAATCCCTTTTCCGATTCATTTTTATAAATGCATTGAAATATGTTTAATTTTCTTTTACATCTTCACTTTATTATAAACTATTTAATTTACTATTTTATTGGATTGAAGTTTGATATCTAAGAATTTCAAAATTTCCTATGTTTTTTTTTTTTAAAGTTTTTTGGTAATTGTTCACGTCTATTTAAAGCATGTGTTATCTCTCTAAAATAAAGACAGTGTTGTCTTTGAGAATTTTTTTTTTTACCAAGTTGGTGGAAAGGCAATTAATATCCCAAACTTCCACAATCAATGAATTGCTACAGTCATTTTTCAAGCAAAAATGCCATATGGTTAAATCTTCTCAAGGAGAAGATGAGCTTCACTTCTCAATGACAGTAATTAATGTGCTGCACTCAGCAAGCTTTTCTCTGCACAAGTAAATATTCTTGTGAGTGAATATGAATAATCATTTGGCCACAGCAGCGACTGGCTGACTGGCTGACTGACTGACTCTATTCTCACTCTTTTTTAATTACAAACCTCCAGAGTATCGAACATTCAGAAAGTGACTCTTCATTTCAGCCGGTGTCGAAAGTCACTTTCACTGTTTAAATGAAGGGAAGACGGTGGTGGCAGCTCCCATCAGCTGTCTCTTATTATTGATTCAGTGACAGGCCAAATAAAGGCAGGCTAATATTGGTTTCATTTGCGTCTGGACGTTGCCAAACATAGTTGAGGAGATAGAATAAGCCCCAATGTTAAAAGTGCTTCTGTTCACTGACTGACTGGGACTGCGTTCAGTTTCAGGGCGTTTCAGTCCTCCACTTAAAGCTCTTTTTCTGGTATTTAAATCAACAGTTTGACCTTTTGCAGGAACTACAGGTTTCGGTATTACATTAAGTAGCTGAAGAACGATAATAGGTGTCAAATATAAAAGATTGTGAAGGTCATTATCTCTGACAGGCATTTAGACAGCATTCCAAATGTGAGCTGCTTGTATTTTCCATATCTTATGAATGGATGGATGGATGGATGGACGGATGGGTGGATGGATGGATGGATGGATGGATGGATTCAGCACAGATATAATGATAGCATCCTGTTATTGCACACAAAGTGAATGATATCCTCATATTTTCGTATTTCAGCGCGTGAGTCAGAGAAGGCTGTTGAGCAACGGCCTCGCTCTCATCAGAATTTCATCCCGATACTCGCTTGCTGAGCATGTTGAACGGAGTGAAAATGTGCACACACAGTACATCCCGGCATAATTTATTAATTCGCTCCTCTCCTTTCCTTCATCTCAACCTTCCCCATCAATTATTCCGTCCATACACTTGCCCTTAAAATATGAGCGTGGGGTTGAACCGCGGGTCTCCCATTTTTTCTCCTAATTCAAGCCTAAGACAATGCTCCCATGTGAACTGACGGCTGGAGCTGACCTCAGGTTAGCTGAGTTGTGCTAATTAAGAGTAGGTTCAGGTCACGGTGGCTCTGTGGGCTCTTTAAGGGTCACCAGCGTGCTTCACCTATTGACACATTAAACTGGATGGAGAGACAGAGACTGTTGAACACGACATGGGGCGCTCAGGAGAGACAGAGGCAAATCTCCGCCGAGCGAGCCGAGTCGTGTGAAGTGGATGTCTTCATCCGAACTCAGCTGCAGTGAAACTGTTGTATTTTGGAGCATCAGGTATTATTTATATACCCATAAGCATTGGACATGCATCTTTTACATAGTGATGCATAAAGTATATTTATAAAATTTTAAGATTTGATGTGGACAACTGACATCTCCAATATATACTGTACAAAAAAAAAACAAAGACTATTGGAAATGAAGCCTGTCGTGACTAAACATTTGGATCAACTGTGGTTACAGCATCGCGCAGTGAAGGAAGTTGAAGGAACATCTTGTAAATGTTTGCATATATTTGGTAGCTTAGAATATTAATGAGATGAACTTTTGAACGAACAATTACTAATTTCCTGTTTTGTTTTTATCTCGTCGGCTCAGCTATCCTGCGGGCCAAACAGTGGATTGTGTGAGCAAATCACCACCTGCTCAGAGCTAAGAGCAATTACATTCTTGAAGAATGTATTAAAACTTACTGAACTGTGATATGATTCTGCCGTTCGTTGCTTGTTATCTAGCTATAGTTGTAATTCACCGAAAATAGAGCTTTAAAGCATCAACGAAAATGTTTGCGTCTGACCAGTCGTTCAAATTCAAACAATTTCAATCACAAAAAACACAGAAAATTATGTCAAAATTCACAGATGAGCAAATTTACTCCTCGCGCCCATTCAAGTCACCATAAAACACATCTATGGACATCAAACCTTAATGTGGTGAGTGGAGTGTTGGCTTGTCATCATCGCAGTGAACCAGCAAAACAAAACAAAAGAGGAAAAGTTACACTTCAATGAATGCAACTCACCCGCCTGGTGTGTATTGACGGTCACGTTAGCCAGCGCGCGTGCGGCCATGACCAGCCCAGAGACGCCGTTCACAGCCTCCACATGAAAGGTGTAGTTGGCGTGCATCGCGAAATCTAGTATTGCCACCGAGGTGCCGGCGATGCCGAGCGGCCGCGGGACGAACCGCAGGTCCGGCTCGCAGGGCTCGCACTGTGTCACAACACCGTCGCCGTCGCTTCCATCACAGCGCTGGCACAAGACGTTGTAGGTGACGTCCTTCCTGCCCCCTGTATCACTAGGAGGCATCCACTGCAAGAAGAGAGCCGTGTCATTGATCAATGAGACCAGGTTCCGGGGGGCTGACGGGGGCCCTGAGGAGAAAAGGACAAAAATTCACTGGTAACTCACTTGTCAACTCTTAGGATGGATGCTTTCAATGTCACATCAGTCATTTGCCCTTGAAAATGAACCAACGCTGGGTCACTGCAAGCGAACACGTTAGCCATCACAAATCTTGAATCTCTTGTATGTGTGTTTGTGTTCATTATGCAGGTAAAGCCAGTGTGTGGGTGCCTGGCTGGGAACTCATCTTGCTGTACTTTATTCCAACAGCTTGCTGTCAGTAGCCTGAATAAAACTGTAACAGTTCAATATTTTGCCAGTTTTCACGGCTGTATTATATCTTATTTTCCAAATAAGAAAAAAAAAAACCTTAACTGTTGACAAGTTTGAATATCTGTGTGTAGGCGTGCACTTAGTAGGTTCCCCTAATAGTGGCTTTCCAGCATACTATCAGTCAATTTCACGGGCGCAAAAAGCCGAAAATGTTCACATGCACGACTGAACTACTGCATAACAGATTTACTGAGAATAACTGAAAAGAATAATATTTAGAAAGATGTGAGGAAAAAAAATACGAGAGAAGTTTTAAGGGAACGATTGAAGGAAGTGACACAAAAATAAAGTCTGACTTGGATTTTCTGACAACAATCGGTGGGGGGGGCGGCTTCATAAACACTGTACTAACTTGTGCAGGCCGTGGTGGTGGGATCCTTGAGAGCCCTGTAGAAGCCTTTATCGCAGTGACAGATGGTGGCAGCCTGGTCATGGCTGGAGCTATGTAGAGGACACTTGGCGCATTTCGTGTTGCCAGCATATGCTTTGAAGGAGCCGGGGTTACAAGCTGCAGAGAGATTGCAGAAGGAGAGGAGAGGGGGGTGGGGGGGACAAATATAAACGCTTTGTGTTCCTCAGACAACTGAACTTCCATCAGCCCACAAATTTAATCCAAAACTCCAGCTGCTTCTCTCCTCACCTGTGGTCTGACCTCTTTTTCACATGTACCATGGATCACTGTCACCTCCTTATTAGAAATGCACTAAGAAAGAGGCGCACACCTGTAAAACCTCGCTTTATGATTGAGGACAAACAAATGCTCACAGATGCACATGTGTCGGATCAACTCAATGAAACACATTGCTCATCATCACCTATTCACACATTTGATTGTGTGCTCACTCACACATGGCTTTCATGCAAAGCACTCACACACCACAAGGAGACATTTAATGTTTAGTGTTCAACTCGAGGACATTTTGAGACATAGACGGGCTGAGATGGGCTATCAGGCATGTTGGAGGCCCACCCATTGATCCCCTGTTGCCCTGACATACATTCAAAAGTTGCGGTTACTGAGCTTTCATTGTTTTTGAAACATTTTAGTGTTTGTCCTGTAAAAAACAAGCTATTACCATAAAATAATATGAAATAATGAAACAGTAATGACAGTCTGTTTTTACTTTGCACCTCCATCCTCTTACCTCGTCCATGAGCTGATCTCTTTAGTTTTCCGTCCTGAAACCAGTTCTGCCAACCTCTCTTTCTTCCTTTCCTTCCATCGACTCGACCAACTCTCCTTTTCTTATCTTTTCAATTTCTACCCCAACTGTTTTGCTTCGCCACATTTTCACCTTTTCTTGTTTTTCATCTTCATTCCAATATATTTTCTCCTCCCATCTGTCCTCCTGCTTTCCTTCGCCGCCGCTCGTTCCCTTAAGGCTTATCAGAAGATGGGAAAAAAAAACATTGCAGATTGCCTCCTTCTTTTTTTTTTTCCCCAGACTTATCTCGGCGGAGGAGAATAAAGCACTAATAGTGCAATTATTTAATATTCCAAGAATCCGGGATATTTTTATTGCAGTTATTTGTTGGAGAATATCGTGTGGGTGGATAATAATTTCAAAATTAGCAAATAAATGTGCCAGCTATGGAACAGACAATGCGGTGACAGAGCAGAAAGGTAACACACTGGGGAATTCAATCAAGACTTTATGACCGGCAGCCTGAGGGGCTTTATATTATCAACATTTCATTATTTTCCTCGGTATTTATAAGTAAGCAGAACGAAGCCGCAGTGTGGCACATTTGTGTGTCTGCGTCCTCGCACTGGCCCCTTCAACTGTCTCACGACTTATTGCCTCCTTTGAGAAACACAACCTGTAGTTTTGGTTGATGTTGGGCATTTTATTTAACTGTATGTGACTCGAATTGTATTCATAGAGGTGCTATTACTCAACTAGTGCAGTTAGTGACAGATTTAAAGCAATAACTTAAATATGAATGTGCCCTTTCCCCATTGCATAGCTTTGTAGTAACAGATGAGTCTGTTGAAGTAGCAAAGATTTCTTCTCAGAACTGTATTTGTCCGTTTTGCTGCTAATAATGTATTTGTGAGTGCAGACTGGTGAAGTGCATACAAATACGCTGTCAGGCCAACCTAACATATTTTGAGAAAGGACAAACTGAGCGGTTTCACATACACCTCCCACTGTTTCCCACCCACAGGGATTGATCGAGCTAAACTTTGACCCATAAAATGATTCTTTTTTTTCATCATGGCTGAATTTCATATGTGGGAGTTGGATGAAAAACTGCTTTTGTTCTCAGCACAATAAAACTGTATTAATGCATGAGTCTACTGATAATAAAAGCCTTGGTATTGCCTTGGAAATGGACTTTATTTCTTTATTTATTATTTATTATTATTTGATGTTAACAAAATGCATACCAAGACCTTCACGGTCATCTCCTTTTATTTTCTTCCATTGAGTGCTGTGGACTGGCGCAATTTCTACCCTTGAAACTTTCATAATTGTTTAGGTGGAACGATAATGAATAGAAATATGTGAATACCTCATGATGTCCTTTAGGGTTCATAAATAAGTATCTAAGACAGGTCCAAGTAATTCAAAGTCCCCAAAAATTTTAAAAGAAGGAGCACAAATCAAGTATTTTTGGCCCAAAGAACAAACAGTTAAGATGTGAAAGATTACAAAAGGAACGTTTTGAAGTTGAAAAAAAAGGAAAAACATGTCATACAACGACATTGTAATGGCTTTAAAGTTAAAGCTAAAACATGCAACAGACACGACAGAATCTCAGCGCACAGCTCCGTCCTCTTTAACTGGTGGTCCGCAAACTGAACGTACCACACTCGGGTTTTAGCAGCAGATGCAGGCTGCTCCCCGTGCAAACCACCTCCAGGAACAAAGAACTCAGAGCAACTCCTATGCAGGAAACATTTGGGTAAAACCCCTCAACTTGAATTTCAGTTACATAACCTGCTCATTATTTAGTCTCTGATGCGAACACGGTCGTGAAACAAGAGGTGCCACTGTTTCCCGGAGTGTTTTCCCCACACGTAGGTGTGGCGCAGCAGGACACGACGAGACACTCCAACTTTCGGATGTTTCATCCCACTTGCCACACGTTGCAAATTGCACCGAGACAAAAACAAATAAATAAAAGCCAGATCATGTTCCCAACAGATTATTACTATAAAAGAGACGCCTGCAAGATTGTTGACAGGGGACCTGAGACTGCAGACAATCCATTAATACAGGATTATGAAGTTTAATCCGTGGAGGTATTACAGGCCTATTTGTGAAAAATACCAAGAGGGGAAAAAGTTATTTTTACTTGAGTGACACCAACATAAAGTCTATAAGCAAAGTGGGAACTCGCAGCGGGGACGTTCGAGGGGGAACGCTTAAGTGCTCAAGCTGTGCCTGTCAAGGTTCCAGCGAGAAGGACTCATCAAACTTCAGTTTATTCAAAGATGATTAACACAACACAGGAGGAGCACACGCAAAGTCTACAAGTTCACAAATACTGGCCAAAGGAAGAAAGGCACTTTGGGAAACAGACAGAGCGGCATCAGAAACAAGCGCATGATGAAAAGACTGAAACACTCAGGCTGATAACGCGAGAACGTGAGGAAAATGGGGGCACGCAAGAGAAAAGCAACAGGTGTCATTAAAAGTCAAAAGATCGATATTGAGGAAAAACACACAAAGAAAATTGGAGAGACATGACAACGGTGCAGCACAACATCAAAACACTAACTCTTTGGTAAGTGGCACTGATGCTCTTGTATGCTGGCTTTTTCAGCTGCCACCAACAGGACCAACATGTTCAAGAAAGGTGCGAATATCACACTTGATAGTAACAACTGCAGACATCATCCATCCATCTTCCACAACGCTTATTCTGATTTAGGGTCCTCGGGCGCTTTCAAGCCCGGCGTACAATGAGCGAACGCAGGGACGCCCTGGAAATACACCCAGCCACACCTGAACATGGGATCTGAGGAGGTTATGAGGTGACAGTGGGGACCACTATACCACCATGCAGTAATTTATGTGACATCTGGTTCCTGTAACTGCCATTTACTGCTGTGGCAAACAGTGCTGGATGGGAAGCTTTCAGAGTGAAATTGAAGCCTTTTGACACTGCCAGTATTTCTCTGTACATAGAGTTTACCAGTAAATGGAAGATGCAGACCTATAATATCACATTATCTGACTTGAAATAATTCTGCTTCCTTGAGAAATAGAGTTTCTGAATCAGTGATCTTTATTGTTTCTCTTGCTAAAAAGAACGAGACAGTTCAGCAATAAACGCCGAGCATTGTTCAAGGGAAAAAGTGTTGAAAAGGAAGCCGTGCACCGAGGAGAAAAAATCCTCATGAAAATGAGTTGTGATTTCGAGAATATAGATATGTAAAAGGGGAGATGAGATGGAAGATTGACACACGGGCGGAAATCTCGCCAGAATCACGTCGCTGCTTAGCTCCTAATGAGAAGAGTAATTTGTCACCCAGTTTCCAATTTTTTGAGGCACCTCATTCACATGGATATTACTTTTCTCCTGTGCGGAGGTCCTGCCAAAGGGAACAAACACACAGATTCATTTGAAATTCCAGCTGCTCCCTGCTCTCAAGTATAAGCTGGGAAGCTCGCCGCCAAAAAGCAATCACAACGCTCATACCACTATTTCTATCAGAAAGTTTAAAAACATCACATCTCACACACACACGCACGCACACGCACACGCACACGCACACGCACACGCACACACACACACACACACACACACACAAACACACACAAATGCAGGGACAAGACATGTGGAGTCCAATTTGTTGACAATCACTTCTTAGAGTTTTTGTTCCAACATTTTTCTTTGTCTCTCTTGCCTGAGAAAAAAACCGCTGTTGTTCTTCAAAACATACAACTGTAATGATTCAGATATTTCTATCGCCAAGCACATTTATTTAGAAAGAAATCAACCTGTTGTACTTTTAATTGGTGGCGACAAGAACAACAACAGTCTGTTTGTAACTGTGTTAAAAAAAGAGATAAAAATCCATTTTAATTGTGTAACCCCCAAGAAACATAATCTTGTATGTATATTTTGTTAAATATGGAAAATATTCAGACTGATATAACGAGTAGCAAAAAATTGCCTTCATATTCACAGGCCTTGCAGAGATGAAGTTATAGCTTGCTACAAAAAGACGAAGGTTGTTTTGTTTTTTTCCTGAGCGGGCGAGTCACTTAAATTGAATGTGAAAATCAGAGAAAGAAAAGTTTTCTGTGAACAAAATGCACAAACAACATTGTTGCAGCATCGCCTCAAGCTGTGAGTCAGGAAGGAGAAAAAAGTTACAAGCAAAGTTAATCCTTTAATGGCGTTCTCATTAATCTACGCTTGTGAGCACTTTACGCTTCTACCTTTCTCTTTCTTAGTCTCCACAGTTCTTTAACTCTAAACTTATAAGTTGGTGTTTAAACTGCAAAATTCCTGAGATGGACTTTTTGTAAAGCGTGCGTTGGATATTCACTGCATTGAACTAACGATTTCTGCCTTCCATGTAGATGTTTCAGTGAGTGTGGATTGTATCTTAAGGAGCTCGTCTTATTCTAATAAACATGCTTGAAGTATAAAGTAACTGATGCCTGGAAGTGTATTGATTAATCAGTCGATATGTCAACCAGCTCCTCTGCAGCTCGTTGGGCTCTTTGTGTTGCTTCATCAAGTCACAACACAATGAAAGCAACGAGCTTCAGTGAATGAAAAACAGTCGAAAACAATGTTTGTCCTGTGGTGAGGATCATAATTGAGATTTGAGTTGGAGAAACCTCCGGGGGGCTCGATCCACTGAGAGTGGCCCATTTGTGGGAAGGTACTGACGCACCGCCTGAGAGATGTGGAGTTGTTTGGGTGTGTAGGGGTGGAAGTTTTCTCTTGGCTTTACGTTGTCAGAAACAGATGGAGCCAGAGACTATGTTTACTCTGGTCTCTCAGCTTTGATATGCAGATGGGAAGTTCACAGAGAATGAGTGATGCTGTAGTCTGGCAGCACTGCGTTAGAGGCCAGGGGTAAACACACAGTCCTTAATGGACAGAAGAGGGGCACGGCAACCTCGCATACAACCTTAGAGATGTATTGATTTCCTCGTTTGCTATTCCACATTACCCAAAATTAAGGTCACGGGTTTGTTCCTCAGCCTGGAAGCCCTCATTCACATGACCACTGTATGCTCCTGGAGCTCTCTGGCATGGACAGGTTGGAGGCAGGAAACAAGGTGGGAAAGTCCACGAGACTTTGTTGTGTCTCGACTGTCAAGTTTAGCCGATAGTTCGAGGAGAATCGGGGCAGATTGGCATCAATATCAAAAAAACAGTACAGGTTGTGACTGCGGCAAAAAATAACATTGTGTTAAAACCTAAATATTTGAGTTTCTCTGCAACTGAGAGTAATCTCTTCTCCTGCTGGTGTTTTCCTTTTTTTTGGCTCTTTTCTGCATATCTGCTCTGATTCAAATGAAATTTGAAAGAGACATCTCCATTAGCCTCCCCTGCAATTCATCGCCTCCCTTTGAATATGATGCTGTGACGAAAGGATGTGGAACAAATAGCATTAGCACTATGATGTTGCCTTATCTAGGTCATGATATAACCAGCCCTATCTCTGAGTAATCCTCTTGTGGCTGACACTGAATGAAAGGAATAGAATAATAAAGCGCTCGATTGAGATGTCAGAACAGTCTGGCAGAATGCTATTGGGGTGGAAAGCAGGGTTTGATAAGCACTGATGCCTTTGTTTAGGCAGCTGGGAGGGAAAGATGGACGTGTTAGAGCAGAGCTCTGCTTATATTGGGGAGCGCTGGGGCTTTCCCTATTCTCTCTCTCTCTCTCTCTCTCTCTCTCTCTCTCTCTCTCTCTCTCTCTTTCCTCCTCCTCCTCCTCCTCCTCCCTCTCACTCTCCCTCCCTGCCTCGCTCGCTCGCTCTCCCTCTCTGCCTCTTTTGCTCTTTCCCCATGCTGCCTCTCAGACAGCTTTGATCACAGCAGCCTTTGAAGCAGTGTTCCAAAATGAAAACGAGGAGAAAGCAGAAGTCATCGCAAGTTCATGCCTAAACTTCCTGCAACTACTTGCAAAGTGCACATCTTCATTACAGCACAAGCCCTGGCAGGCCTATGGAAATTATTGATGAGGAAAAAATAATTGGCCATGAATCCTTAGAGTCATAAATCATTAATTGTAATGCCATAATGCATTGTTTCTATTGACCACTTCTTTTAACAGTAATGAGAGAAAAGAAGCCCTTTGAAAAATTTCTCGGTAAAGCGATTTGGACGGAAACAACCTGAACAAACCGGTAAATACTGCACAGGAGAACAAACACACACCAGGGAGAGCGGGACCTCTGGTCTCCTCTGTTCAGGATCAGTAGTATTTCAAAGAGGAAACTGCCAGCGTGGGAAATGCCTTGTTTCCGTTCCGACTAATAGTCAGATGATAGGACTGGAGAGATAACCCTGGAAATGTTTAGCAGACACAAAGGCTGAACACGGGGGGGCGGGACTGCCGGTCAAAGAACAGCAGAGGTGGGAGTGAGCGAAGCGCTGTCGTGTTTTTTTTGAAGCCTCTTTTTTTTCACAGCTGCAAAAAAATGTTAAGTCTGACTGATGAGAGAGAAAATAATCAGCAATTATTTTGGCAGCGAACCAGCAATTTTCATTTATCCTCCAAGAACAATCGTTCTCGGTGAATGTTGAACTGCACTTGGACAAAAAGCGCTTTTTGATGTGAGTAATTCGGGTTAAGTGAGAGTTACCTTCTTTTTTCACCTTTGAAACTTGATAATAATCCAATGAGCAAGAGAGCAACTCCCAAGAGTTATTGATAATGAATGTAACCCTTAAATGCACCTCTGTTTTTTTCCTATGTTCTTTTTATTTGCATGCAGTGAACAGATGGGCTGCAGCAGCCTGAGGAAGTTGTATTCCATGTTGTACACCAGTGAAAACTTCGCATTATGACTTCATTAGCACATTAAATACCCAGCATCTACCTGAATGCCAGTAGAGTCACTTCAATCCAAAAACAAGCAATCGTCACAGCGGTGTTATTATTATTTCCTGCCCTTTTGTCATTTACTTTATCAGCCTTACCGAGATAATTATCATATAAATGACGATTCGTGAAGGTAACCTTGCTTCACCACTCTACAGTTAGTTTAGTCCTCCTGTTAATGTTGTTGCTAATGATTTAGTGATTGTCAGGTAGCCCAAAAAACTAATTTACGACCTTTATATTGATACCATCCTCGAAAAAAAAAAAGATAATTAATGTAGCGCGAGCAAGTGACAGTGTTTACCTGCACATTTTTAACTCCACATCGAAACAGGCTCTTGTGCTCGCAGTTTACTGTCTTCAAAAGTTATTATTATCGTTAATCCATAAAACTTTGATTTCAGTATAGACAAAATATTGCAAAGATTCTGATTGTTTTGGTGTTTATATTGTTGGATTAGTAAGAAGTAGACTACCTACTTGAACTGAGTGATGTCCAGGGCGGATATCAGGAAAGTGTATTAAATCACTGCAATCCAAAATTACATTACAGTGTTTCTGTCAGCAGGATGTGTGTATCCACTTAGGTTTGACAGGTTGTTAGCACTATACGGCATATAAGGCTGGGGAAAAAAGGCAAACACTTATCATTTTCAAAGTGCCAAGTGGGTTATTGCTCCAAGAGTTACTGACCCATTCATTGCAGCGGCTGCCAGCATCCCCTCGACACTGCTGCAGCGACAGTGCATTTGAGTGAAGCAACTACCAGCCAGCCAAAGGGGATGAATGGGGAGGGCATGGACGGGACTCAGGCGAGGGACTCCGTTCAGAGCGCCGCTCCTGAGCCGCTGTCACATCAGTAATCTCTCCTGACATTCTTCTGTGTTGTTTAACTTGAAATGATTGAGAGCGAGAGTGCGAGCAAAGATAAATAAAAATCAGATTATAGAGACGGAGATAAAAAGGGAAAAAAAGAAAAATTACACGGGAGGAGCAAATAAAGGAGATATTACAAACCGTCCTACATATCAGCTGTACTAATGACTGCTGGAGTTCTCTCCGTAATACACTGAGTAACCACATCACCACAGGGGTGCGACATGAATTTCACCTCAACTAGCAGAGACCTCTTTAAATCTGCAAAATGTGGTTAGTAACACGTAGAGTTATTCTATTGTAATCATGCAGTGTGTGCCGCTCGATTCAGCCGCTGCCTTAATTACGAGAAAACGTGTGAGTCTTGTAAATGGAAGAGGAGGTTGGGGGAGTTTTAGCACACACACACGCACACACACACACACGCACACACAAAAAAGTAGGTGCAAGCTAAATTAGCTGTGAAACTAACAAATGAAGGCAATTAGCCAGCTAGCTCCCAGTCTGTCTGCACAGTCTAATTGAGAAACCAGGCCAAAGACTATCTGGAACAAACCAACTGTTTCTTTAACTTTTGCCTAATCTGTTCAGTTGACAATGGACCACATTTAGGTAATGCTGATATGACTAATTAGAGAGAGGGCATCTCAAAAAGCCTTTTACGGGTGCATTTTGGTATTTATCGAGGCTTTTAGGTTTTGAGTGTTTTTATGTAAATGTTAATTGGCCGGATGTTTGCAGTCATCCACACAGAATGATTTTTGTCATGGGAACATCGGACATAAACACCGAGAGGCCGAAAACAGCTTGACTATTACGAGAAATTACTTTCCATTTAAACCGCATAATTGACAGAGTCCTCATGAGAGTCGATGTCACGATTTCGAAATGTCACAAAACTCGGGGCGCTACATCCACTGTCTTCCTATTAGCGATGTTTACAGCCCCTTTGCAGGGAAGGAGGACAAAGACAGACAGTGAGAGAGTGAAATAAAAGGGAGAAATGAAAGGAGAGGAATGAAGGGGGAGCCAATCGAGGGTAAACAGAGTGGACAAGAGAGGAGAGAGGATGAAGAGGGGAGGAGGAGTCGAGAGGAGATGAATAGAGATGTGGATGGAAAGGATCAGACAAGGATGCAAGATCTCAGAGCGAGAGGAGGGAATATCAGTACTGTAAACTCAAAGTCCTGCAGATGAGCGGAGAGGCCCTAGAGATCTGTTAGCGTGATGCAACGTGTTCCCTCTTCTCTTCTTCTCTCTTCTCGCCTATCCTCCTCTCCCTTTATTTACTTGTTTCACTTCGTGTATCTTTCAGCACGCTGTAGGTGAAGTGAACTGCTCTAAAATTAGCACAAACACACACACACACACACACACACACACACACACACACACACACACACACACACACACACACACACACAC
>JAUESF010000001.1:17019676-17029906 GCA_032274765.1 Malacoctenus tetranemus | reverse complement strand
GCAGGATGTTTCTGCCCTCCTCGATGTATGGGGTGCTCGTGTTTATTTATGCAACAGCGTGTGTTGACGCTGTGCCGACAACGGTAATAGTAAATACTGCTCCTTCCTCCTCCGCCTCTTTTCCTCTGGGTGAACAGTCTTGAAAATGTATGTTGTAGGTCTTGAGTGCTGAGTGCACTTGTAGGTTTCACAAGAACATCAAAACACAATCAAGTCGTGCGGATCCCCGAGGCTCCAGGCTGGGAGCGAGCACTTAGGGAAGGAGAGGATTAGGGAGGGAGGGAGGGAGGGAGGGAGCGAGTGACCAGAGAAAGTGGGAGACGACGGTATGAAAGCGGTTGAAAACAGATGAATGGAAAAGCCTGTGAAGAAGTGACTTTCCACCATTTCGTACTGCCGCACTCGCAAGATATTTCCACGATATATATTTCAATGCAAATGCTGGTGGGATATTACAGCGTTCATATTGGATTTTTTTTTCCTTTCATAGCAACTGAAGTTTATGACTAATTGATTCCCTCATACATTCATTCAGAAGTTTTTACCCTCTGTTGTTCTGAGTGCCGAGTTCACTGAATCGATCCAAAGCCCGGACTCAACCCAGAAACCACTTAAATTACTGGTGTCACAATTCACTATACTGAGCTGAGTGAACTCTGGACAGCGAAAGAACCAGCAGGAAGGGAAAATTAAAAGTCCTTTCTTCTTTCTCTGGTTTTTTTTTCTCCCATGGTCCAAAAAAAAAAAAATCCTGCTCCATTTTGTTCATTTTTGAAGCCTGAGTGTGAGGAATGGTAATTGAGCCATCACTCCAGAAGAGAGAGAAAGATGAATAGACAGCAGGGGGAGAGGGGGGAGAGAGAGAGAGAGAGAGAGAGGAGGAGGAGGAGGAGGAGAGGAGTGACATAAGACTGGCTCATAGGGCATGAAGAGCGCGAAGCAAGCATTTCATCAGAATATTTCAGGCAGCTTTTAATTGCTTTTTTAAAAAATTCTGATCTTTATCTTGGAAACAGGAAGTTTAGAGAAAGAAATACACTCGGTGAAGCTTATGGAAGGGAGAAGAAGCGGCCTGTGTTGTGCTGATGAACGTTTACCTCTTTGATCGTTAAACGTAAGCTGAAAGTTGATGTGTGAGGCCCCGTGGACGAGTGTGTGAATCTGTGCCACACAGGAGCTAAACACACGTACCACGAGAGATGTCCATTTTACTTTATCTGTTGTTTCCGTTTCCACGGGGAAATTAGTCTCTATCTGTTTTTTTTCTGTCCAGCTTCTAAAACAGAAACAGATCACAAATGATTTTTTTCCTATGCGTTCTTTTATTTCACTGTCTGTCCACGAGTCACAGGGTCGTGCACGCACGAGCGCACGCACGGAAGGGAGGGAACTCATGCACCCCACTGGGAGATCTTGCAAACTCTGCACAGCAAAGCTGCGACCAGACATGAACTCGTCACCTTCCTCGACAACAGTTCCAACCACTAATCTATCAAGCAGCCCATTTATTTCTAAATGTTCTGCAACCTCCTTTTTTTATTGTCAGGGACATTTTCATATTCTTCATACACGATTTTAAATAATATCTTCTACACGCGATATGGAGAGTTATTGCTGCTACCGGCTTAATAAAGCTTATATAAAATTCAGACTGATTTCACACCTCATTTGAATTGACTTTATTTCTCCCACGCATACACACAAACACACACACTCACACACTCACACACAAATAGGGTATGTTTGTGATTATGAATGTCCAAACCTGTCATTAGAGAGCGTGGTGTGGAGAAATGATGTCTCAGTAGACCCCCCCCTTCCCCACCTTCCCCCATCTCCACCACCCTGCACAAGGCAGAGCAGGAGTTAAGACATTAATAGGCAGAGAAAAGCCATACAGCATCACTGTCTACCTGTGTGCTAAGACCGGCAAGATCAAAGGCCGGCTGAGAGAGAGGGAGAGAGAGAGAGAGAGAGGGAGAGACAGAGAGAGGGGGGGGGGGGGGTACAGGAGACAGGCAGATACACAGGCACAGGGAGCGGGAGAGGAAAAAGTCATCCAGCGACAAGGAGACAGAGAGAATAGCAAGTTCTGAAGGCACAGAGGGGACAGGCAGGCAGGTAAAGAAAAAATCGACAGGGAGGATAAATAGAAGACATTTCCCTTCTGCCACCTGCCTTATTGCTGACTTGAGTTTATGCTCTGCATTGGCCTCTGTGTCACCTTCTGTGTGTCTCGTGAAACTTTGGGAAACAAGGCAGCCATTGACCGTGTCTGGTCAGCGCACCGGCTACTGAGTCAAACTAATTGGGGAGAAATAGCCCGCAGTGAACATGTTCACACCGAGAAATGATGGAGATGATGCACTCCACACGCTACCCAAATGACTCATTGTTGGGCTCAGGCTTACCGGTGAGGATAGCAGTATGGGCCTGCCGGCTGGTTCACCAGCAGTCAACACAGCAACAAAAATAGATCTTTTTCTTTTTAAAAAATGTTCAACATACAGTTGTGCCTCCCAGAGGTTCAATCATAATGATCTTGTTCCCACGCTGGAACAATGATTTAATGCTAATGAGTCTCTAAGCTCAAAAACATGCTTCAGGTGCCAAAAGGAAACGCCTGAACAGACCATCCATCCTGGAAGTTCTCGCCAAACTCTGTCGAGAGAGAGAGAGAGAGAGAGAGAGAGAGAGAGAGAGAGAGAGAGAGAGAGAGAGAGAGAGAGAGCCTTTCAATCCCCGTGCTGTTTCAGACCAACACCTTCCAAACAACAACCGTGTAGAACCAGGACTGCACATCGTGCAAAATCATGTTTTTTTCTGTGCTGTAAAGTTTATTTTAGTAATTTATGAAAATGTAAGAAAACATTTTTTTTGCACTCGGAATTTATGTTGAAAAGTCATTTTAACCAAAGTAGAACACAACTCAATAGATTATAACGCAATGGAAACATTCAGTTTCCCCTAATTCGGTCACAACATAGTCAATCACACAAATGGCCGAAACTGTTTCGTGCCATTTTCTTTTATTGTTTGCACTTTCAGCTTCAAGATGAAATAAATACATTATTTTAAAACGTTTTAAATGCTTCACAAGATCCAGATTTTTTTCCCCCACTTTTGTAACCACAGGCCGCAATCCAGCTCAGTCAAACAATCAGAATCAGATTGATTGAAAGTTTGGAACTCATATGTTACCGGTATGGGAATATGAGAGCTCGTTGAGGTGTATATCTTAAGTACCAGAATATATAAAACTAAATGCACAGCTTTTTACAGAAATTACAAATAAGTGTGTGAAAGAAAATAGGAACACTTTATAGCCACACACTTCGCATTACAACTGGCTGAGTATGAATAATAAATATATTATGTGTAAGTGCTTAAGTGCTAACATAAAATGTGATGAATAGACTATTGAATATCCAATCGGAGCGTTTTAAAGGTAGGGCTCCAGAGAGGCTCCATTATTCCTGATTTACCTCCGGTCATTCCGCGTATATGTTCCTAATTTGGGGAAGTGTCATTTCTTTGATCCCTTTAAATAACATCTCCGGCTAATGTTTTTATGAAGTTTTAAACTGAAGAAGTAGGTATAAAAATCTATCAGTTTTAATCAGACGGCTTACACTTTTCTCCCCTCTGACTTCCGCTCTCTTTTTTCCCTCCCCCTTTGGGTGGGTAATCTATTATTCATGCTTTTCCTTCACTCAGGTTGTGTCCACTTCAGCGAGGTTTGAAGTTGGAGAGAAGTGAGGTAAAATTGAGATGAGGCAACACAGTCTGGGGACACCTTTTGCCGGATGAACATTTTATACTCGGGTATGTGTACCGCAGGGATCCGTGCAGGGGTTTAAAGCAGTGTTAACTTCGGGGCTGCACTGCATGTGTTCAGGCTGGTAAAATCAAAAACTGTGAACTGGAGCCGATAAACACGGGAAGTTCTGAAAAGACTGAGAGTTTTTGAGGTGACTTACTCCAATAATGAAGCGAGAGTCCCCTGTTGAAACGGCAGCAGTTCGGGAACAGGGAAGACGGAGGTTGATTAGAATGATAATGTAACAATAAGGTGGGCAGAAAATATTAATTTAAATCAAATTGGCATTCCAAAACCAACAGTTTCTCATTTGAAGGGACTCTATGTAAGCATGACCTAACTTAAACTGGGGAATCATTGCAGCCTGCCCGTGAGGGTTAGTTTTCAGTTCATATCGGGCTGGAGCTTCGGAAGTTATATAGTTTACTGTTTCCTCTATCTGTACTGGTTCATACTGTTGTCCTGCTTGTTACTGAACAGCTATCAGACAACAACAATGACCCACGACACCATCTTGTGGTAGAATGTGGTATTGCAAGACTGGACAAGTTGGCTCGAGTATTTTTCTCACACTCTATTGATTTGGTTTTAGCTTCATTTTTAAACAGATATTGTTTAATTGTTTTTATACAAGGGCGAGTTGTCTTGATGTTGAAAATGACCCAAATTGCCCCCAAAATGATGTTTACAACTTCTTGGAAGTGTGTAACGAACGTGTGTGAGTATGTCTTACAGTGTGAATCGCTTTGAGACAACTAAACACAGTGAAGAAAGCACTAAAGTGCATGAAAGTTCATAAATGTCAGCGTCTTTGCGGTTAGTGGTGAATGAAGTTTCATAATTAACATTTTGAAGAATGGAAATATACAGAGTTTGTTTTTTTTCATTAGGCTGCTTGTGAGTCTAGCTGGAAGTCTGAAGTCCTTGGATTTGACCAGTCGTGATGCCAAGACATGCAAAAATATGTGAGAAAAGTTTTGTTTCCCTTTTTTTTTTCTCCGGTGTCCAAGTCTTTGCAATAATGGCCAAAATTAAAACTCAAGAGATGTGGCTGTACAAGGCGCCTCTGGCAAAGTTGTATTAGTTTGTTATTGTCTCTGAATACATTTGCCCTAAGTTTCATCATGCTCCCACCAAACTCAGACAGCATGACAGAATTTCAAGTCTAATTTCAAGTCCCAGAGCTTTTTTCTTTGTGTCTTTTTGTGATTACTCACCCACAATTGTAGCTCTGCAGGTTTGTTATTGACTTTAAGCAGTGAAGGCAACCTTAACCTGACACGCCAGGAAGGTGAAAATGCATTTTTTCGAAAACAAAGTGGGAAGAGTTTAAAGAGTTCTATCACAAGAGGTAAGTATGTCGGTTCTCCCCATTAAGAGACATGCTGCAGCTCTGTGGGGGGTAATTTAGCAACTGACCATTTTAGAAAAGCTTTTCCGAGGTTTGTTGTTAGATACTTTACAACAAGAGGGGCAAACATATACCATGCGCGCCTATACACATGTTTAAATTATGCATGCTTCTCTATTTTTTATAGGTTTAGATTTTTTTTCCCTCCAAGGTGCTCCACACTTTTGTTTCTGTAGCCAGACACAGAGGCCACACGTCAAAGACGGTAAAACAGCGTTAGTTACTGTTCGAGCAACCAGCCGTGTAAATTCACAGTCCAGAAATGGAAATCAGGCAGGTGTGGTTTTACTGATCTACATTCCCAATTTGCATTTCTACGTTCATAAATGACGACTCAATCGTTAAAAAAAAAAACTGAAGACGCCAGGTGAGTTTTCTTTCAGACCCCATTTTGCTGCGAGACTGTCCAAAGCCTTAGTTTTATATCTTCAGATCAATTCTGTCTTCTCTTCAAAGGATGAATGAATGTCTGGACCGGGGTAATCTGTCCTGCCTTCACTCCGTTAAGCCCGTGCTTTGTCTTCTCGTGCCGCTGTTATGGATGTCTCTTTCCCCGCGTGCTGCCGAGGCTCACAGAGGTTCGGAGGAGGAACACCCGGCAAATACACATCTTCAGCTGGTGTAGTTTGTCAAGAGGCCACACTGCAGTCAGGTTTGAAGTGTGCTTGATTTTCAGTCTCTCTCCCCTCAGAGTTAAACTGTGGACAAGATTTGAGGAATAGTACACAATAAAGTTTATACACAAGAGACAATGAAGTTTGAATATCTGCTGGTACAATTACAAATATTAGAAACCAGTATTTTTGTTCTTTCTTTCCTAACTTGCCTAAAACAAGAAATGATTTGTTTTTTTCCTGAATAGGTTTCTTTTTGTTTCGACTTTCAAAGTGTAAAAGTGACTTCTTGCTCAACAGATGGAATTTTTTTTTTATAGGTTTCAGATTTTGTCTTATTTTTGGGCTCTGGTGCTTTGCAGCATACTTCTCTAGCTGTTGTCAGGGTTGCCAGATCTGACATTTTTGAATAGTTTGGAGCCCAAACACAATATAAAACTCACCGAGCGCATCTCAACAAAAATCAGCCCAAAATAAAAACCTCAGCAGAAGCTCATGCTAAGTTATTATGAGCATAAAGTGCACGTACACATAAAGTAAGCAAGTACTTTTTTTCTTTTTTCACCAATATGAGATGTGAGTCGCTACCTACTTGAATCCAGTTGTCTCATTATGATACAATCAATATGTGGATTTACCAACATTGATCTATAGCCTCATTTTGGACACTTACTGTCGACAGTGACGGATAGCGTTTCATTGTGACAACTGAATAACCAATCATTGATGATGATGTCAATCTGAGCACATTGTCTCTCATTTCAAAATAAAATGAAGGCACGCTTGATCTGAGGTAGAGACCACAGCATGTGTGGGGTTTTAATGTTTTGCTTCATGATAACAGCCATTTTTAAAAGCAGCCCAATTTTTTGTTTTTCAATCAACTCTCAGTTTTTCCACTATGTTCAAAACCAGTTTAGTTGAGTGGAAACCTGCACAATCTGGCAGCAAACACCGCCGTATAGGGCACTTTTCATCCAAGTATAGTCGGAGCATTCGCTGCGATTTCAACAACAACAACTGGAGAATATTTCGTCTCCCTCCTTTCCGAGCTGCTTTTGCCTTTGGAGTCCGTGTGTGTGACAGACAAACAGCAGATAAAAGGATGGAAATGTCTGCGCTCCTTCCTTTTATCTTCGAGTTGTTTCAGTTACCCTCTCACTTTTACTTCTGTCCCATTAATTTCCCTGTGGCGTTGTTTGTCTGTGCTGACATTGATGGAACCTGATGCTTCTCCAGGCCATGAAACACATGAGAGTGAATTCTGTTCCGTTTCCAGGCGAGACTTCAAATGAAACTTTTTCCCCTCTCTGTGCCTCCTGCACAGGCGGGACACTAGAAACTGAATGGAGCATCGTTTGAATGGGATTAAGCGTGTTTATTCGGCCAAGACTGACAGCAAAAATGCAGAAGTATTTCCATGTTCTTTTTTCTTGTTTTTTACTACATGATGGATCTGAAAAGCGGAAAGTTTGGTGTCAAAATGGGTTTCTTGGAGGTGTTTTTTTTTGCATACAGATGGTCAAGACCGTAGTTTGACTGACCTCAATAATTATTCATTCTTTTCAGACACTTTTCCTCAGAGGTTGGTAGTGTAACAATCAATCAGGAGCAGCAGTCCTGCTCTCCTTTCCACTGATGGAATATTGACAAATGGCGACGGTTGAAATGAATGATGGATGCCCCAAAAGGCACCAGATCTATAGACCCACTTGTTAGCTGTCCAGCACATTCAGTGTCAAATGCTTCAAGTTAAACATTTTCTATAGGCGACAAAATGTCAAACAGACGCTGCGCCGGCTGTGGCAGAAATTTCCTTTGATTCACCCCGAAAACGTGTCTCCACTGTCGTTCCAACGTGCGGTTGTTTAGGAGAAACCAACACACTTGTTTGTGTGTCTCTACGTTTCAAGTGGTGTCTGATGAGCACGGCTTCGTGCAGCTGGAGACGGGGTTAATGACAGCAGTGAGACAAAACCCTAAAGTACGTTTACAGTCTCAGAGTGTCGTTTTAGAGGCTAAATGGAGCTATAACAGCCTTCAGCTTGATTAGCAGGTTGTTACCTTAATTTCAAGTCCTTCCTTTCTCGTGTTGTTGCTTCCCTTTGTACACCGTTAAAGCCATGACATGCGTATGAAATAAAAGTCCTGGAGTAATAAAAAAAAAAAAAGGCAAATTCAACTTCATACCAGCATGTCCAAATACAGAGTGACAGAGCTGCGAATGCTACCAGACTGAAAAATGGCATTCAGGCTTAACAGAGCTCAGGCGAGATTAGTCTGCTTTGCTGTGGTGTCCTCTGGCATTTAGGACTATCCTACGCTTCACATCTCTTTCTCTTTCCGTCTCCACTGTTCTACAATTCCTCCTCTAATTCACCCTCCTCCTCTCCCCTTATTGTCAATGACTGGAGTTTTAATGATTACATCTGGCGGTGCCACAAATTAATTCCTGCCTCTCTGGCAAAAAGCTGTTCCCCACCTGATTATGCAAATCAGGCCTACATTCTCTCCCTTTGAAGTGGAGGAAAAGCTGCTTAGAGATTCTCCCCTTGAGGAAACAGTGCAATATGGGGAACATCAACAAACCGGAGTTCATACAAAGGTCAGCAGTATGGTTAACCCCAATGAAGCGCCACTTCATCTCCACATCTCGCCACTTTTAAGTTTGTGTTGATGCCGTGGCGCTGTAATGATGTGCTCATATCACAGACTGGAGCTTTCTCCTTTTTTTTTCCCAAAGATACGCAGAAGTGGGGCAAAAGTAGGACAGCCAATAAAAATAGCCCTATAAATGGACGCAATAATGCTTGTGTCTATGGCCACACGGAGTAGTCGGGATGAAAGCGGAGCAAGGCTCTTGCAGCTGCCTCATTTCGGCGATCACATCCTTGACAGTGTCTTGTAGCGTCTCACAGAACTACCGACCTTATTGACGGGAAGAAATGAGGGTTTCGATACATAACTGCCGCGGCAACAGCATACTTTGTCCCCCCGTTAGGATGAAAGAAATGCATCATTTCATGTGTTGTCGTCTACGTTTACGCTCAAAGCGCCTTCGCCTCTGATCTGACCAATCGCCGCCTGATGAAAAAGCAGGGACGCGCGTCTTTCTTTTCACTCAAGCATGACGCAGGAACAATCCTGCCAGGTGAAGAGCCACCGTGGGAGACGATACAGTCATCTCAGTCGGACTGAATGGAGCCAAGATGGCAAACGGAACAATAACCTGACTCGTGTTAATTCATGTTGGCACACTAAAGAAGAAGTGACTTAAAGACAGCTGTTTCATCTGCTTCTCGCTTGACTTTCTACGACCAAAATGAAAAGACACAGTTACAAAAATAAGATGCACTGGGAATTATATAAAAGGAATAATATTGTAATGAAGCTTTGTGTAAAAAATCTTGATGCAAGTCATGAAATACACAGCATCATCGTTGGAAAACACAGTGAGGAGGGGAAACGGCGCCCACAATAAACTGTGAATCTGCAGTCATAGCTTCAAACCGACATCTCTGTGCCTGCACTTTAAAAACAGCAGTAGTTCAGACTTGAAACACACACGGCGCATCGACAGTTTCTGCAGTTTTGACAGCTGTATTTTCCGTCAGTCGCTACTTTTCGCTGTTTGCGATTGTTTTCTATTGGACGGCTCGAACCTGCAGTTGAGTGGAGCGAATGTTTCTGCTGAATGCTGCAACAGCACACAGCTCTCTGTTGTGTGGCGTCACAGTGTGTCCTCGGTTGCAAGACGCTCCTCCTGGTTACACTCGGACTGGGAAGAAGGAGGCTGAGGTGATACGCAATCAATAAATAAGGGAATAAATACGGCAGAGAAGAAGAGGGAGGGTGGTGGAGGTTAAAACACATGATTTTTTTGAGCTCTACTACAAATTACTGTAATGAAAGCGTCGTTGGCTTTCTCCTTCGTGATTGCAATTAATCATTAACCAGCATTAAAAAATAAATAAACTCTTTTGGGGGTCTTCCAACTGCTCAGGAAAAACAGTCTGAATCTGCTGAACGCTCCAATTTGATCCATTTGCTGAAATCAGCTGATGACGGAGCATCAAAGTGCACTTTTGAACTCGGATGTTTCGAGGAAGGGAAACCGGCAAAGGTTATCGAGCTGTGCGATGCAGCAGATCTGACTGATGTTTCAATGGATTCGGCGTTACAGTGGAACACCCTTTTATCCCCACGATGTCATTCTTATGCAGCTTTATTGTGAAAATATTGGACTGACGCCGAAATTAAAAGCCGGCTGCTGAATGCTGAAGGTAAGTATGACTGATGCAAGCTCGTTCTATTTAGGAGTACTTGTGAAATGTAAATTTTCATGCAACACACCCACACAGACGCACAATAGAGCCAGCAGCTAC
>JAUESF010000001.1:16973011-16988741 GCA_032274765.1 Malacoctenus tetranemus | reverse complement strand
CACACGCACACATATGTGATAGAGTATCTTCTTGTTTATTTACCCCATAAACCAAGGTCAAATTATTCAAGCCACATCATTCCAGTTTGGTCCAAATTAAACAGCTTTCTACTTCTTCTCGGCCTATTTAGGGTATGAGAGAGTAATAAAAAGTTCTCTCAGGGGCACAGATATGAACGTCAAGGACAATTTTTGGCTTGGTGGCCTGTGTTTTCCTCTGGCATGCCTGCAGCTCTTGCTGATCATTCGGTAGCAGATGAAATCATAATAGTTGCATTAAAAATAAAGTGTATTTCCAAAGAAATGAACGTGAAAGCACTTGGTAAATATGCGAGGCACCAAATATGTCAGGACTGCAGTCGTTTGCATCCTGCCACGAATAGAAACAGAGTCCTGATGACAAAGGGATATTTTAGCCAAATAATCTCTCCGGTGCCCGGGGCTCTTCACCCTTCGCTTGTCCCCTGTAATCCAGCAGGACGTTTTAGGGATCCATGTGGGAATCAGTGTGTGTGTGTCTGTGTGTCTGTGTGAGTGTGTGTGTGTCTACTCTCATGGCCCTGCTCTTTGTAAGCGGTCCAGACAGGAGACAGTCTACATGGGAGTTGATGAATGCGATTGAACAGAGAGTCGTTCATGCTCCTCTGACACAAAACAGATCTCTAAAACCTAAAAACGGATCTTCATTATTTCAGATTGGGATGAAACAGGGACTTCTGTGTTTTAGAAGTGATGTCATGAACTAGAATTTTGTGTCCCTTTGTCTTCATCTAGTTTCAAAGCTGTCGTACTGACCTTGTGGGACACCACTGTGACTAACTTTGCATGGCCAGGAGAAATACTCTTGTTTATTCTGCTTATTTTTGTAAAAAGAAAAAAAAATAAGGCTTAAATCCCTCTCAAGTAAAGTCCCAGTGGATTAAAATGCACTTGTGCAAATCCTTTAATTCATGGCGTTACAGTGTGAGGTCAGCACCAGAAGGCAGACACATTTCATTATATGAAATTACACACTGTTCACAGCCCAAGTGAATAATTAGGTTGTGTGAGCAGGCACTAATGGCGGTTTACCACACGGCCGGGAGGCTGTCGATGGAGGTAAATGTATAATGAACCGGAGGAAGGGAGCTGCGTCTAATCAACGTGCGGAAACTGTTGGCCAAAGACGCCACATTTCAAATCTCGGCAGTTTGGTGAAGGCAGATTTAAAGGAAACAAGTTTCAACTCGACATTTAACAGGACACGTAACAAACAGAGAATTCTCTCCTAAGTTTGTGAATCTGCCGAGTGGATTTATTCCACAGATCTGCCTCAGAAATTAAAAATGTATAACAAATATTGAATATGAGCAGCTAACATGACCAACTGACGTCAGGAAAATGAAGTGTTTTGTCAATGTAAAAGTACGGCACCACACGTTGAGGTGTGCTGAGAAGACTTTACTCAGGTTCGGAGAAACTCACGCGAAGATACAGGCTGCATTGGGATTTTTTGGGGTGGTTCAAATGAGTGACGACAGCCTCCAGAGGGTCTGTGCACATGCACTGATGCACTGATACGCACCGAGTCTGGGGATGCGTCACTTCCAGTTAACAGCAGTACTCATCTGTCCTCCAAGGTTTGCACTTTTTTCTTTTTTTTCTCCATGGCAACGGAGACACATTCAGCCCGAGCAGCATGATGTCAGACGATGCCAGCTCAGTAATGTCTTGTTTTACGGGAAGAAAGAACACATTTGGGGTGAAGGCTGACAGCAAATACGAGCCTCGGGGCAAGATTGGGGAAGATTACGTTAAAATAATCAAATTCATTCAGGATGGTGATCAAATGTGACGTTTCATTTCCCTTTGCTGGTTTGTTTTACGTGAAATCTGTGAAATCTCTCAAATCTGTGACAGGCATTTAAATCAGCCCCCGAAAGTGTAAACACCATGAAGCCATGGTTTTAAAACCCCGGCCAGAACACTTCGCTTTGAATCCCTAAACAATGTCAGGAGGTCAGAGTTACTATTTTTAGTTGGAAGATTATGGTAATCCCATCACTGAAATCTGCTACTCCCAATTTTGTTGCAAAGGGAGCCTAAATGTGGTTTGAACTGCATTTCCCAGAAAGCAAAGGAAGTATTACGTTCACTGTTCAGAGTAATTAATTCATCTCATGTAGATTTCATTCTCTTTTGTAGACAGTAATTACACAGAGAATATCTTGGAAATGTAACTTAGAGAAAAACCTATTGTGGATGATGTGCAGCTGTGAATCACTCTGTTTTGTTGTGGAAATACAGCCGTGGATCCAGTTTCCTCGCAGGGCAAATAAGGAGGCTGCAAGTTTTCACCCACATAATCTATATCTGAGTACAAACCATAATTGAGGTTTCCAAACCTATAATTGAGATGAATGTCTAAATATGGCCACAGAACTAAACGCAGGCTGTGCCGTCTTTGCTTTTATTTCCCAGGTGTTGGATTTTGAGCGTGAGAGTGAGTACATCCTGGTCCTCAGCGCCCAGAACCCGGTGGCTCTGGTCCGCGGCCGATATGGACCTGCATCCACGGCGACGGTCTCCATCTACGTCGACGACGTGAACGAGGGTCCCGTTCTCTCTCAAACCCATTACGAGGTGACGGTCAGAGAGGGGGAGGAGCCTGGGCGAGTCATTGCCACCATCCGGGGTTACGACCCCGACTCGCACCCGATAAGGTAAACCAGTCATAACAACAGGCGCAATGAAGAGTCCTGTTTAATAATGGTGAGGCTTGATTAAAAGATGTAATCACTTACAGGCTCTTTAATTAGAAAATCACAACTGATTCTCAATCAGTTCTGGACATGAAAAGCAATGTTTTTCAACGTTTTCACGGCTAAATACATTGATGGACATTCAGATCTTTAAACAACAAAATCACATTTATAGATTAGTCTATAAACTTTCAGTGCTTTAAACAAATTGTAGTTTCTTTCTAAAATGTATAAAAATGCACTTCCCTTTACATCTGAAAGGAGTCTTGATGTGGTTGCTGCTTCACATGCTGCAAAGTGTTTAGCATTGATGTGATACCAAGGCTTTGAGTTGACCCCATAATTCTCTTATCTAAGCATTTACTTTAACATTTTCTCTCTTTCTTTGCTCTGACATGTTCTTTTCTATAGTCCATTAATTGAAATGATTGCATTGAAGCTCTGCCCTCATTGCACTTCTGCAGTGTAACACGTGTTTGCTTGGCGCAGATATTCACTTCAAGGCGACACCAAGAAGTACTTTTCAATAGGGAAGTATTCAGGTGAGCTGAAGACTGTGCAGGCCTTGGACAGGGAAGAGAACAGCACGTACACCATGGAGGTCATAGCAGTGGATGGACGTGAGTAGAAAACCGCTTGAATAATCCCACACTCGTTATGTACAGCCTATTGATCAAACAGAGGGACCTTCAGTTTTTCAGTAAATAGGTGAAAATCTTTGGTTAACTGAAAAAGTCTCCCACTTCTTTTGTTCATCTTAGGTAACTCTTCTTTATCCGCGTCCACTCTGGTGACTGTCCAGATCCTGGACGTGAACGACAACAGCCCCGTGCTGGTTGGCGACTACTCCTGGAAGTACCTGTGTACACCTCGCTGGGAGGACCAGGCTCTGGTGCTGGCCTCCAGGGACAGCGATGGACCACAGCATGGAGGACGGCTCAATTTCTCCCTCCGCAGTGATGCCACAGTCCGACGCAACTGGAAGCTAACGCCTATCAATGGTGAGACGATTGCGGACCGAGTAAACCCGGTCACCCCACAGTATATAATACAAGTGCTATGACTCACTGTGGAAAGAAAGGAGACAGGAATTGTCACTCTGGCAGCTTGAACAAGCTCAGTTGCTATAAATGCTGCTGCTTATAATCAAGAAAATTCTTGATGAACATCCAAAGGAAATCAAGGTGTTTCGGTTGTTTTTGGAGTATTTCAATCAAGTGAAGCATCAATTATACCCTTGTGCTCAGTGGGATTGTGGCGACCAACATGGTCTCAAAGCCAGCGTGAGTGCAGCGCAAGAGGTTAGTCTTGACCCAAAAGTCCAAATATCTTCAAACAAAAACACCTCTTTCCTCTACAAATGTTTATACATGCGGCAGCGGCGACCGCATGGGTGTGTGAATGATTGCTCGGCACAAAGAGTCCCAGTGCTCACAAAAGCACCGCTTCCCTAAAGTGAAGCGTTTCTGCGGCGACATGTCAACATGTCTGCGATGAAAAATGTCAGCCCGGTCACACTCTCATAAATGGACAATATCCCGTAGTTTGAGGACATTGAAAAGGAATCGGTGGCATTGTGCGCTCGTGTACGGTGCAGGCGAACTGCTCAGCTGCTCTGATTAATGCGGACAGAAGGGAACTTAATTTATCGGAGGGGACAAGTCGTCCCCAGCCAGTTGCAAGGTCATTCGACGTGACATCACTGATTAATGCATTTTTAAACACAGCCAGTGGACATCTCGTTCACTCCAGCGTGATGAATGCTCCGAGTTGCTTCGACTTCCATAGATTCAGGTCCGAAAACTGTAGTTCATGATCAGACAAAGTGGTGATCTGGTCCTGAAGACCTGCAAATTATCCTGCTCAGATTCCTGTTGCTGTGGAGGAGTTTCTCCTCCAGCCCTGCCTGCAAAAGGGAGGTAATGCAATTAGCCTTTTTTTGTAGTTGTGAACTGCTAGTGTTGGGCTCATTTAATGCCAACTATTTACAGCTATGACGTCTGTCATTAAGTCATTCAAACGGTTCAACCGCTTCCCTCTCATCGCTCGCTTTCACTCCCCCTGTTCCTGCTGGTATTGATTGAGCCCAGCTGTAATTATATCTTCTGTGTAATTTCTCTGGCGTCACCACTGGTTTCCTGCCAGCTAATGGAGGCTAAAAGAGGAATCTCCCAGAATGCTTTGCACTTGGTCACAGGCAGTAATGGCTGTACCAATAAATGTGTACTTGTGCCGGTATAATTTTGCAGTACAGTTTGCAGAGTTTGAGCGACGCATGCACAACCTGTAATAAAAAAGAAAATGACAGTATGTCTCATCGCCATTCATCTCAAGGCTTTCACAGCCTTGACAGCTCTTTTGAACACAGAATTTCCGTTAATGAGGCACTTATTCCACTTACATACACTCAGTTGCTGTTCACATTTGGAGGGAAAAAGACGTGTTGCAGTCTGCCTCGATCACATTTATTAGCACAGTAATGCAAGATACCTTTTGGCATCTGTTGTTCAAAAACGGTTCTCGGTAGGCATGTGCTCACGCGTCCAACGGGTGAAAAAAAAAAAGTCACGACAGAGGTGAGAGAGTGCAGACAGAGGATAACAGCATTACGTACATAACCAGGCCCCGTGGAAGCTGTTAGGCTCGTGTCTTTCCCGCCTGACAAATGGAACATGAAGGGGAATGATGGTAAGGTGCAAGCGTAGAGTTTGAGACCCCCTGATAAGGGTTCAAACACATTTGATAAAAGGTTTCTCTTTACAGAGCAGGGTTTTTACGTCACGCAGCCAGGCTTGTATTTTAGGCTGATGTGCAGAGATAAGATAAAGAGCGACAGGCTCCAGACCTCTCTACACATGGCTCCATTTGTCTCTTCCAAGCTGTGTTGTGTAGTTATGCAGCTGTACAGGTGTGTTATTGCCCCTTTTTTTCTTGTTCCATTATCAGTCCAAGTTGTGAAATGTTTTGAAGCATTTCTAACCAAGTGTGGCTAAATGAAGATTGAATGATTGCAGGTTTGTTTTTTCTCAATAAATCACACATACATGTTTCACATGTGTTATGCAAATAAACTCGAGTTATTTTTTCAAGATGTAAAATCTGAGATTAAATTGATATTTTTTTTTACATCCATTTCCTTTTGTCACCAGAAATGTGTGCACTTTATTTAAACTGCACTTTATTGCATCTTACTTTCATGCTGGGGAGGATACAGGAAAAACTGTTGCTCTGACAGGAACTTTTATTGATATACTTTAGTGAAGTTGAACACCTGCAGCTAATACCCAGCAAACTTGCAATGCAGAAAACAATCACATAATGTGACAACAATTAAGTAATAATTTTATTAACAATTGAAATGGCAACGTTCACTTCATCACTCAGGTAACAAATACATATTTTTTGAAATCATTTTGATGTGTTGTTTTCCTGACAAATGCCAATTGTTTGCTTCAGATACTCACACCAACCTGTCCTTAAACATCCCCTACTTGGCTCCTGAGGTCTACACAGTGCCCTTTACCATCTCTGACAGCAGCTCTCCTCCCAGGAGCACCTTCATAAATCTGCCAGGTAATGATGACGCTTCTGCTGATGACCTATAGAGAGAAAACAAGGCACATGTTGAGGAGCAAAGTGTCAAATCAATCAACCCAAGTTATGCTCACTTGTGCGAGCTCTGTTTTCAGGAGCATTAAATATTCTCCTGGGCTTTACAAATGATCTTTCCACACGTGATTATGCAGCGCTTCCAAGGCTGTGTTCTGCCCAATACAGCCTGCTGACACTTTATATACATAACACGAGGCAAGACATAAGATCACGTGCACAGGCTTGGATCAACTCTGCTGCTGAGGGAGTAGCGAGCTGCAGGTCGTCTCTTCTTGTGATCTGTTTCTGAGAAGGAATGTGTAACGTGTTTTCTGTTTCTGACAGTGACAGTGTGTCCTTGCAATGTCAGAGGAAACTGCAAAATTGCTGCAAAGCAGTTACAGGGCATGCCAACCATTCAGTCTGCCGTGGGCATCCTACTCGGCACCTTTGCTGTTATAGGTAAGCGCAACATCGCAAAACATACACAATACATTTTATTCTTTTGCAAGATAACTGGTGTTGCATGACACAATGTCGACTTTTTCCAGGTACGATCCTCGTTGTTGTGTTCATGAGGCTGTCGTACCAGAATCCAAAAGAGCAAAGCAAAACCAACCAGGAGAGAGTTCCTCTGAGGATTTCCATCTAAGTAGGATCAGGCTTCTGTATTCACTGACTGCCACAACATCGCTCCCACTGCATTCATCAAGCAGCCACAAGCAATCTAGAAATTATTGTATGTTTTACTCAATTAGGTTCTAATGTACACAAAATGTGTTTCACTTCAGTGTCTGTTTCAGCCTCGTGACTGCTGTGTTTAGGTCTTTTAGTATTGACTTAGAGCCACTTATGTCTTAATGAATCGCTTCTGTTCACTAAAACACTGTTAATAAAGAAACAAAGGAAAAAAGTCACACGCTTGCTTTGATACTTTGAAATAAAGAAATGTGTTGGTGATAAGTGGTGTTGTGAGAAAGCAACATGTCTCTTGTGTAGTTCAGGCTTTTTTGCCAGAAGCACTTTTTGTCTCCATCTCCACATTTTTTTTCTTTTTTACACTGTATTTATCTGTTAATCGAGTATATGAGGCCCGTCTGGATTCTAAAGATGTTGCTATGGTGGTGTCCTAATCAAGTCTTAAATGTTAAAATCGAACAGAAAAACAGCTGGAAGTTGGATCAAATATGCTTGTAAATGCTCGAATGGAATTTTCTGTAAATTGGCACGTGAATAGAAATAAACCAATCTGCATTCATTCAGCAACACAACAGATTTTGAATGTCTTGTTATTTTTGCTTTCTCAAAGCAGTTGTTATGTATAGGCACCTTGTGCCCTCCACAATATGAACCCAAACACATATAATCTAATGAGACAGCCTGAAGTTGCCCCGTGTTGGTAATTGCATTGGCAGCATACTCCAGTTTCTCTGATTAGGGCTTTACGAATGCTGACCCAGACGACCTAACAGGCAAGCGGAGCTATATTCAGAGCAAAGTGTTGCTATGAATAGCTCAACAATTGAAGGTCCGCTGAATAACACTCGCCCTGTCCAGTGAAGTAATCGCCTATTATTCACAAAAAGACAAAGCTCTGCAAATTGAATAGATTCTACATACTAATCTATTAGACTGTTGTGGCAACACTGTAATTAAGTTTGGATAATCGTTCATATTCAGCTGTGACCAGAGAGAGAGAGAGAGAAAAAAAGGAGGTCAGTGATGCAACAAGCGAACAAGCAGTGAAATCTATGGACTGAGTTACAGCTCAGGTCGGTGCAAACAAACAGGAACCGAACTGTGACAGAGACAGTTTGTGACACAGCAAGGCCCCCCAGACCAACAGCAGGGAAACTGGATCGACACACATCTGAAAGAAAACTGTAATTCCAGTGTCACACTGCACACACAGAAAGGGCTGTACATTAATAATTGTAATGTAATGTAGTAGTATATTCAGGAAAGCACAGCCTCTAAACTCACCTGCTAAATAAGAGACACACAGCTGCATTTAGCAGGACTTGCACAGGAACTTTACCTACGTAATATGTGGTTGAATTTGAAATATTATACATTGTGGTCATTTAATCACCCAGCACTTAAATGCATCTCTTGTGTTAGCAGGACAATCGCACAAACGGCGCAGCTGCTATTAATCTCCGGAGATTTGAGAAAAGCCTTTTGTGCAGTTTGCTTCTGCTACAGTTGACATTGTATTTGTGAAGCAGATGGCTTGTTTTTGTGCCCCTGTACTTCCCTGTTTGTGGGATGTTTCAGTGATATTCTGATAGACAACAACTCTTAGCTTAGTGAAGTTAATCTGCCAGTGCAGTTTTACTGAAACAAGCTAATTGCTTGTAGCATTGCGAGCCTCTGCCGCCTTCAGTCGTGATGTATTTATGGATTCTTCACAAATTTCTAGAAAATAATGAAAAATTTACCCCTGGAATGAGTCAGCATGCACAGTTAATTCAGTGGAGCCCGACACAGTTCATAGTTTTATATTATCTACAAATAGTTTTCCTTTGTGTTGCTTTGAAAGCTTGAACGAACACACAGTGGTGATTTTTTTCTGTCCCAAAATCAAGCAAAGATCAAGCACCCACAGAACAAATTTGAGAATCATAAATAGAAAATCATGGAAAACAAACTGGCAGCATTTACCCGTCGAAAGGTTGGCAGCAGTTTATGTGATTCCAGGCTGGATCTTAATTAGGTAGGTACCAAATGATTACATTCGGTACCTGCTTATCAGCTCTACTGTTCCAGCAGGCACAAAAGTAACTGGAGAAACACAGCAACAATGGGGAATAAATGGGAGAGAAAATGTAAAATCAACTACATTTGCATATTCCCAATCACAAATTCATGTGTGCAAAGACTGGAGGCTCTCCACTGGACATTTTCAATGTGCTCTGAGTCACCAAAATGTACAGACAATGCAGCTGATAGCCTACGCACACACTCCCCGTCTCTATTGGGCTATTTATAACTCAGGCTAACTGTTCCAATCAAAGCAAGCTCCAACTAAAAGAAAAGTAAACGCACCCTGAGGGAAATGGGAGAGCAGTGGGGAAAGGATTAGCTGGTGACACGGGGTCAGGCGTTACATTTGGGAGGTAATGAGCCTCCGACTTTAGCCCCGATGTATTTCCACAGATCTTCTGAGGGCGGAGGCGGCACAGCTGGCTGACTTGGGGTACCGCAGAGAGAGACAGAGAGCGAGGGAGAGTGGGGGTGAGATTTCCAATCACTTCAAGGACCTTGGGAAATAAGAGATAATTCACCACATATGGACGGACTTTCAGGGACAGGAACAGCAAAAGGACTGATCGGTTTTCCCCAAGCGGCCGCTCGGTTTTCCATTGCTCAGTTACCGACACAGGCGAGTGTTTTTCCTAATCCCACCTCCCTCCGGCCAATGTTTCCCCACAGCTTTGGCTATTTTAAGGTTGTTTTAGGATCAGGGAGTTACTTTGACTCCAAACTCGACAGCTTCCCCATCTGAAGCTGTCGGAGACCTGCTGCGTATCAGTGCTGCTGCAGGTCCTTTCTTAGACTTCTATTATTGTGAGGATGATGCATTTCTTCCGGGCTCCCCATAGCAATTTCCCCACCTGAATCTAGCCAAACCACTGAAGCATTGACTATGAATATTTCATGTTTGCTGGAGGTTGCTCATGGTCAGCCCACAAATTACCTTAACACGCTTCTCATGCCTCTGCTGGGCATCGTCTCGGCCATTTGTTTGACTTCTTGTCACGATTTAACTCCATAAAGCGTCGACAGCGATGCTTCTGCCTGTGTTACAACAGGCCACAACTTCATCAGTCCATGAACTTGTCAACTTGAATATCTTTTTAGAATGAAATCCCTCCTCGTACTGTGGTCTAATCAATTAAAGCTGTGATGTTTTCCCACATATGGTCAAAGAGTGACCTTGACCTTTCACATATAACACCCAAAACCTACATAACTCCAGCTCTCTTCATATTTGACTCTTGTACCATCTTCAAAATTAGTTCCTTGTATTGTTGGAGTGATATCAGCCAAAAAATGTGGGTTTTGACCATATTACTTGTCTTACAACCTTGACCTTTGACCCAGGAAAACCCAAATCTACTCAGTTTCCAGGTTACTCTTGATGATTCCATCACATTTTAAGTGAATCCATTAAGGCAATCTGGAGATATCGTGTCCACAAGATGAATGACCCGAAAACAGTTTGAATAATTGATTATTGAAATATTAATCTGCTTGTCAAATAGTTTGACTTGGAAAACTTGGCGGAGAGCAAACAAAAGTAAAAAAAAGAAAGTAATACACATAAAGACAGACAAAATAAAACACAGTAGATATTTGATAGTGTTATTTATGTCCGCTTCAATAACTTTCCAGCAACCTTAAGGCTGTTATTTTGCATCCATTTGCAAGTGCTAAACTTAGACCGAACTAACAGATGATCTACTGCTCTTCATCATAATAAAGGACTTTTGAATATCTTGCTGTGGTGCCTCTTCAATCTGCTTGAGAATCACTGTCTCCTCTGGAGAGTTTCAGCACTGAAATCCAATTTGTGTTTGTAGTGATACAGATCTACTCGAACACTGAGGAAGAGAGGAGCTCTCAGAGACATTACATCATTGTTAATTTGATCGATTGCTACGATACTTCACGGACGTGTAAAGATCCATTTGAAATACTTTCACATTTGATTGCCAGTTTGTTTGTATTTCATCTGGAGATAAACAGATGTTTGTTGTCCTATCCAGTTACATAAAGGGCGTGCAATCCTATTGTTTCTATTCCCAATTGATTAAGACCCGGACCAGCACATCTAAAAGAGCTTGTGGGATATCCGTATCCCACTAATACGGTTTCTAATGGAAACTTAAGCTTGAAAAGGTCGAAATCATCAGTGTTCCTGAAATTACCCAGTAAAATGTAGCAATAAACGAGCCACTAAGTGTGGGAATAAACTTGCAGTCAGTTGTTTCAGCTTCTCCTGTTCTTTCGGTAAATCATGTTTGACTAACATAAATCGCCTGCAATTAAAGGCCAGTTGAACAAGGTCAGAGGCTATCGGGGCTTTCCACTTGCACGATAAATTGATTCCCTGACAGGAATGTAACGGCGCTACCATGACAGAAGTCACTGGTGTGTTAAGTTGCATCACAATTACCGATGTGCTCCAGCTGTCCCCGCTGACGGTAACCTCTCTTTACTGTTTGTTTAAGGAACGGCGCTCGAGCGAGGGCTGGAGTGTCCCTCCAACTTCAAGTCTTGGTTGATTGAAGCTGACCTGCGATTGTTGGAGGTTGCGAGGCTGCCTTGTTTCACACAACACTGACAGGCAGCGTGAGAAGCTGTTAATCCTGTTTGCTACAGCCAAGCGACAGCTCCGCTCCAGCAGCCGAGGAATGTAAATAAACACATTTACTTAAGTACTGTGCTTAGACACAAATGAGAATGACTTCCCGACTTTTCTCGCTGTAGTTCAGATGAGAATGCCCAGCTTTTTATTTATTTATTTTTTTATGCCGTTCCGTCAGTACAATAACCTTTCAGAGTCGGGCACAACAGTCACATGTTCAGACTAAGTTAGAGAGCACTGATGCAACTTTTACGTCTTCAGTGAGCAAGAAAGTGACAGAAGGCCACTCCGAATATTTTACAAGCAAGAGTTTAATGATTAAAAATGCACACTTCAATGTAAGTAAATCATTCACTAAAATCTTTTGGACAAATTTTCAATTCATTTTTTTTTTAAAATCATCTTCAGCGTCATACATCCAGGCAGTGTTGGTTACACCACTGACACAGGGGGGGCTTTCTGATCTCTAAGGACCTCACGGGATTGTTTGACCTTCTGGTCGAGAGCTGTGGTGCACGTTCGTGTAGCGCGTCATCTGCTTCGTTCTGATTTGGAATCATTTCCTTGGAACTTTAAAGTGCTGCGGAAACGGACGACAGGGATTACCAGGAAGTCTCTGACCCGGTCCAATATGTTCTGGGTAATGAAAAGTCCGTGGAAAATGACAAAAGTCTTAATACTCAAAGCCAAACTATTCATATTCTATCAACAGTTCGCAACATTTTTGGAAATATACATTGTTTAAACTGATGAAAGTAAAATATGTAAACAGTGAATTGTTTGTATAAACCTCCACAAAAAATAGTTGAAGCTCTGTCTTCTTTGCTCTTCAGTGAGATAATTTGATGTTCTGAGGAAAACAGTTTAAACTGTTTGTCAAGTAAAATGGACATTTGACAGAGCATGTGCGTCATTCCTGCTATTTATGGCAATTCGAAGCCTGTAATCACTTTTACATTTTCGACGATCAAGACAGGAAGCTGAAAATCATCAGTCTGAACTGAGGAACAGCAGGAATATGCCGGAAGAGAGTGAAGAACTCTGCCTCGCTGCACTGTGTGATTGTTGGCCCTAACCTGTAATAAGTGTGGATGGTAATTTAAAAGCATTCACAGGTGCAGCGGTGCTGTCAGCAGTCAGTTATTACAGCCTGCACCACTGCTGTTGCTTTATTTGGCAGCTTTGCAGGCACACATCACTTTATGAAATAAACATTTTGAAGAGCAGATTTGATTTGTTCCACTACATTGCCTCTAAAATCTATGTTTACTTGTGTGTCAAAATGTCAGTTATTTAAAGCCCTTTACTACAGGCAGAATTCAGCGTCATATGGCAGCAGTGGGGGTGCACACGTTCCCTCTGCCACCCCTCGCTATTGTCCTCAGGCGGCACGCTAATGAAATACATTTATCTAATTAGCGCCATTCAGCAGCAGAAATCTTTTTTAGACAATTGACACTAACAAGCGTATTTAGAGGATCGATGTGCGATTTTCTACTCCCAGAACTATGCATCATGTGTGCAAAATTACCATAAAGGTGCTTTAGGATGTGGCTGGGAGTATATTTTGATTATATCTATAAATAGACTTCCCTCTGCTGAGGGGACTAAAATAATGTCTCAGTCGGTTCTATATTTTCTGATTACCTTTTCCTGCTGTGGCTCTCAGCCCCAAATCAGAGACAGAAAATATATACACACATTAAAATAGGCTCGGGAATTTCTGGAAACAGCTGCACATTGTAGTTTTTAGTAAAAATGTTACAAAAGTGTCCCTGTTGTTCCTTCTCTGCATTGGACTCAGAGAGCTCAGTATTTTTGGCAGCAGGCCGTGAATAAGGGAGCTTGCCAAAACATGCGCGCCGAAGGCTGCAGAGGTAGCGAAAACATTTTACCAACCCTCTGTCCTTACAAAGATGCAAGTGGCTGGTCATTAACGCTTCAATGTGAGGTCTGACAGAATTTGTAGAAAGTGGATTAAACAACACTACAAAGCGAACAAAACTCTGACCCAGTGGACATCAGATGAGGACCTATGTGATCCCTGAAATACTTTGGTCACCTCTGGAATCAGTAAAAATAAATGAAGACGTTCTAAAGGTGATTAATCCCCTGTTCTGTTTTAACTCGACTGTTGATGGACACCAACTGACATAAAATGAAGTTGTTGTTTTTTCATGTATTCTGAATACAACACCACTGATCATAAACATTAGAAATTATTAGTGCTTTGACATATTCAACGAGGCTCTCGTGGAAATGCCATGTGAGAGTGAGATGGAGGCACAGAGTGCAGCGTGTGTGTGTGTGTGCTCTCCAGCCGGAGAGAGGACACGGGATAGTTCGCATGAGGGATTAGAACATCAGGTGCTGGATGGGTGAGAGATGATGATGAAAAAAGCATCATAGAAGCTGCTCTGCAACAATAAACACACAGAGCTTGTTGTTCCAGGCATGTGGGATGAATGAGCTGGAGGAGCTAATGACTCTGAGAGGAGAAAATGAAACGAAAAACAAAGAAGATTGAGCCCAAAATTGCCCTCGCCACTGTTTTCTTCTTTGATTCTTTTTAATCATACTTCCCTCTGTTCCTTATTATCACACAGCCAGTTTCTATGGTTACGTGAGGGCTTTTGTGTTTCTACTCAATTGAAAAGAACAGCACAGCAATCCACTTCTTGTTTTATTTGTAGCACCATTCACGAGGACAATGAAGGTACCCAGTACAATCACTTGAGCTCTGTATACTAAAACCCTTACGTTTTACCAATGCACAGTAAACTTCAAATGCAGGAACATACAGAGGATCAGAATTATTCTATTTCAATGGAGAAATGACAAATTCTACAGTGCACCTTCATCTTCCATATTTTTTGCCTATGGGACATTTGCAGTGGTTCACACCTTGGCCTCACAGCCACAAGACTCCCGGTTCAAGTCCAGGCTCAGAATCTTTCTTGCAAGGGTAGTTTATATGTTCTCCCTTCGCACATGGGAAATTTTTCCCAATCCTCATCAGAATTTGACATTTCTTCACTGATAGTATTTTAAAGTCCCACAGCTGAAGTTTCACTGACATCAGTCCAGCCTTTCATACTTATTCATGTGTGCTCGCCATCATTGACACAGTTTGAATCTGCTACCTTGTTCTTTTTCTTCTTTGTGTCTCTGTTTTCGTCAGCTGAGGTTTGTGTTTATGCACCACCTACAGGTTCAGCTCATGTACTACAATGTTTTCAGTGAAATCAGTCTTCCACGTTGAACAGGAACTCTCCCTGCCATCTGAGTTGAGGTCCCACGTCTTGTAAACAGATTGTCTTTCTGGGGACACAATTTGGTACGGTCAACAGAGCATCCAGAAAGTTGCCTCTATTAGCAAATGGCAGCTGCAAAAATCGCAAAGAAGGAATTTGGAATTTCTTTAATCGCTCTCTTCCTTCAGACTGCCTCAAACCCACACACACACCATCTACGAGCACTGACACATCTCCATGTTGGCAAAGACATTTACATGATTGCGGTCTTCAGACTTGACACAAATTATTGTGAGCTTCAATGAGAGCGTTTAAAAATAGGAATCATAGGCGCATATTCACTGTAGGCTTAAAATTATTCATTTTTCTGAGACACTGGAGGAGGAACAGACACTCGTGAGGCTGCCCCCGCATTTAAAAGGTCTAACGTAACAATGCTGTGGTCTTGAGGAACGTTTAACAAGAATACAGACACAGACATGGATGCAAACACACACACATGCACACAGACACACACACACACACGCGCACACACGCACGCACACACACACACACACACACACGCAAACAGAGTCCACCTACACCCTCTTTGCTCACAGTAAATGTGGCCTCTGCCATCAGTCATGAACTGAAGCTTGAGTGGGATGAGACCCACCGTCCTTGTGTGGGCTGAACTCGCTCTGAACTATTCTAGACACACAAACACACGAGCGAAGAGTTAGAAGCAGAGTGGAAGAAGAGAAAAGATTGAGGAGGAGGAGGAGGAGGAG
>JAUESF010000001.1:16935381-16946668 GCA_032274765.1 Malacoctenus tetranemus | reverse complement strand
CACACACACACACACACACACACACACACACACACACACACACACACACACACACACACACACACACACACAATGCCACACCTTTCAGGAACTTACATTGCTTTCTTGCAGACTTACTCTGAAATTAAGCCATAACTACCACTTGCTGAACCTTTTGCCTTTTCCTTGACCTTACTGTAATTGACACGTCAGGCCTTTAACTGAATCTTAATTTTCAAATATGTGTGGCCTGGTTAGAGGCCCCTGCGTTTTAATCCCTACAAGGTTGGTCAGTTTGACGGCCCCTTCAAAGTACAGAATACAAGACTGCATCCAATGCACACATGTAAATGCTCAGCAGAGATGGAAAAGACATAAGTGCAGACAGACATGTTACTGTTGTGAATTATGAATGACATAAATGTGATCAATCACCAGTCTCTCTCTCTCTCTCTCTCTCTCTCTCTCGCTTCCCCTTGTGTGTTCTACAAGACGACACCAGTGTTAACATTTTTAACCTTCAACTGATGTGCAAGTCTGTCTGTCTGTCTGTCTGTCTGTCTGTCTGTCTGTCTGTCTGTCTGTCTGTCTCTCTTCCGAGCCTTTGCTGCTGAACCGTACGTGTGAGCGTGAGCGTGAGCGCTTGCTGATCTCCAGCGTATCTTTTTGCTTTGGCGGTTGACGAACGTGCTCAGGAGTACATTCTCCAGGTGCCATTCCTATCTCTTGTCGTCTCACTGACATTCTCCTCATTGTTGAGATCAGTCGGAAACAAGGCAGCAGGAATTCCATTCTGGAGAAAAACCGCACGGCCGTATCTGTGCATGGGCGGCGTTTCTGTCAGATACGGATCTGTCTGAGTGAGGTAGACACAAAACATCTTCGCACTCCAACACACCACTGTCGTCCCCTGAGAATCCTGAGAGAGCGCACATGTGCCTCGGGGGAGAAGGCGGTCAAAACTGGTCAACAGAGATTTTTTTTGGGGGGGGGCGAATCTGATGTCTTCCTCATTACTCAAGAGGTGACTCAAAAGGAAACACTGCTGTGTGGGAGCTATGCAGGCGCAATATGGTACCCACTTCTTATTTTTCAAGCGTTAATGAGCACCACCTGTTTGGTCAAGCCACAACACTGAAAACACAAAGACACTGAACTATGTCAGCAATGTGAGCAGTTTATGGAAGTTCCAGGTGGCGTTTGTGCAAACTGTGTGTCGGATATTGTTGTAGTTTTACTGCCTCTTGTATAGTTTTTGGTTTCAGTTCTCACTGAAGCAAAGTGGTCACACACCATGTGAGGGGTGGGGGGGGCAGTGTGTGTGTGAAAGAGAGAGGGATGTGCTCCACAGGGGAGTGTTTATGAAGAGAAGATGTTCAGGGTGAATTCCTCAGATAAGTGACATGGCCTCCTGTTGTTCTGTCCGAAGGAGAGCACAGTACACCCCGGGCCACAGTGTATGGTTAACCTCATGCACGCTCACATGCACCGGAGTCAGTTGGCACGGGTGTTTGCAGTGAGAAAGTGTCCTGTGATAATACAACTTTATCACCGCAAAGATCCACAAATCAGCCCCGTTCTGAGAAACTTCACTGCTCTGCTGGTTCGTTTAAACACGGCAAGATACTGAGAGGACTGTGGAAAATGTGTCATTTATAACGGATGGCACGAGTAACACCAAGGTCAAAATCCCCCACAAGCAGGCACTCTCTCTCTCTCTCTCTCTCTCTCTCTCACTCTCTCTCTCTCCCTCCCTCTCTCTCTGGCAGTGGGTAAATCAGCTCCATGGGGCCCTATAGCTACATGGTGTCAGGCTCAGTTCAGATCACAGCATTGTTCAGATTCCTGCCTGTAATTATACTGGCAGGTCAGAATCAACTTTATATCTTTGATCCACAGACGGAGAGGACAGCGCTGCTCGTCCTCAGCCTCTCCTCCTTTCACCACGCGGCCACACGGCTGACTGCGGGGAGCAGATAGCCTGTGTGAGGAAAATGGAGGCGCCTCCATGTGCTGCGCCGTGGTTGTTTGAAAGCCAAACACTCACAGCATAAATTCTCGCTGCTGCTGTGCCTGCCTTAGGTTTGTGTATGGGTGTGTGTGTGTGTACATGAGTTTATGTGCCCACATGTGTGGGTGGATGTAGGTGTATAGAGCTTGAATTTCTGCGCACATGAAGCTTTGTACCTTGCATGTGTCAGCAGACCAGGAGATAGTCTGACCACAGAGAAACCACAGAGACCCATAAACGCAGCAGTTCACCCTGGCAGCATGGAGGAGGAGGAGGAGGAGGAGGAGGAGGAGGAGACAGAGAGAGAGAGAGAGAGGGAGAGGAAGGGGCAACCTCAACAGGGGATTGTAACAAATATGTAGAGTCTAATCCTCTCATTAGACAGCAGGGGGTGTGTGGTGCAATCAGATTCGAGTGGGGAGTTGCGCTGCCATGTTGGTAGTCTGAGGCCTGGCAGAGCACTGGGGGAGACGTCTGTGGCTGTAAGAATATTATCTAATGCAGGCACACACCAGCGCACTCCGAGTAACCTTCATCCAGGCATGAAATTATAGGTTAAAACACAGAAAACATGTGAAAATGCTGATTAGAGGAGGCGAGCGCTGCAAAACATATGGTGGAAAAACATGAACAGGAGCTGTGATCTGTTCTCGTACCACCAGACGCACACACTTATGCAGCAATGAGCCTGAGACAGCAATCAGCTGACAGAAAGGCTTCAGTCTCTGTGAGCTGACCACGCCACATATAAAACTGCATTATGTTCACTATTTCCCATTCACAGTGCTACTTTTTATCAAATGTCTTTCAAATAAACATTTCGTTCAAAGTTGAATAAGCGCAATCAATCACCATAACGCTGTTGTACAGCTTTCTGTCCCACTCTGCTTTCTGCAGCCTGTCCGCTCTCACACACTCTACAGCCCCAACCCCCCCCCCCCCCCCTCTGCTTCACCTCTCACAGGCGCACTTTTGAAGAAAAACACAGGAGGTCTCATCTCGAAGGAGTGTTTTACATTCCATCTCCTGCAGAACCGCGCGTCCACTTCGAGCGCCACAACATTCTCCCGGGTTTTCGACAACTGGGCCTTACGAACAGTTAAGAGGGTTAATTGCTTCTAATCTCATAGTGTGATTTCATACAATGCCTGCATTAGGCCACCAGCCCACATCTTTGGCACATGCATGCATGTAATCTTAGCACTCTCCTTAAGCCTCCATGTTCAATAAGCAAAGCACTGAGGGTCAGAAGGAAGTCAGCAGCTTGTGCATGTGGCCGCCCTCCAAGTATATGAAGGATAAGTCGCTGTTATTTGTTGGAAAGAAAGTTATTGGGAACCTTTCTGGGGGGTTACCTCTGTGGAGTCACATGCATGAACGGACACATCGAGACGCAGCCCCCCCTCCTGCTTCACCCCTCTCTCTGTTTCCCCCTGAGCATCAGCTGAGTTGGCTCTCTTGTTGAAATGTGCCGGGGAAGCTGTTCCTTCCTTTTTCTCAGCACGTCAGTAAGAGTTTGGAGTGATGGCAGCCTCTGACCTGCTTTGCATGACACTTCTCCATCAGAAATTCACAGCAACGGAGGATCTGGGTCACATCTCAGTGCCCGGTGCTGAGTCACTGCTGGCTCTACCTGTTTAGCCGCTGGTCTTGGATGTTTGGCCTCCGGACGGAGCGAAAGGAGAGGAAAACAAACCTCTGCTGCTCTGATTTTCATCAGGTTTCGTGACCGTCCCTCATTTGTAATAACATTTGTTTCTGTTCTGTTTCTATTGTCCTTGAGGCTCTTACATAACATTTTACAGTAGGCAGATACTTTTACTCGCATACAGTGTGTTCATGTGACAGTTGAAGCTTCATGTGTGTGCTTGTCTTCGTTTGACAGGGCAGTGGGCCCTCTGCAGTCATTGTCTCCACATACAGCCTGTCGGTACATGTCTCAGTGAGAAAGAAGGAAATAGCCGAGAGTGTCTTTTTTTTCATTCTTGTACCCTCATTTAGTTATTTCCATCACATTCTTTTCCCTCAGCGGCCTCATGCAATGATTCTCAATCTAGGTATCAGAGGGCTTCCTCAGGTGAGGCCATCATAGGTCAGAGGGCACGCAAGGCTTTGGCTGCTCTGATGGTGTCAAATTAAATGATTTTCTATCATATTTTCCTATTTATAGTCAGATATCGTCAACATTCTTAGGAATAACTGCTAAACTGGCCTTTACCTTAATGTTGAAAGATGTCACTTTGTAAGTTTCACGGCTTCATCACAACATTTCGTCAGTTTTTTTGACACACAATAGTAATGTGTCACTACAGCACGAGCTAACACGACTAGACTAATGCTACGCAAAAACATGACAAACTAGCAAAGGTACTATTTGCAATGTAATGGCACATAGCAACAAAGAAGACCAACTGCTGAGTCAACACTTTACGAAACAACAAAAATGATGTTTTTGATCACTGGATCACCAGATCTCCACTCAAATTTCACCACCTCACCCTTGTACCACCACTCACCTGTCCTACAAATTTCATCCAAATCTATCATAAGGTGTTTGAGTTATTCTGTTCACAGATGGGCAAAATCAACAACAAACAGTGATCACGTATCCTCCTCGGTGAAGGCAACGACATGTCTGTCAAACGCAAACACAGAAATAGCTTCTCTCACTTTAGTGTTTTTCTCTCCCTTTGATGTCTGTGAGTTAATGATTCATCTAAAGAGCATTGCTCTGGATCTGCAAGACACCTCCAGCAAATGTTAGTTGTTTTGATATAAAAATAAGGCCCATTCTTGTGAGTCATCATCAATACACAACACATTTACGTGCAAGTTTGCAGAAAATATTGCTTTTATTTTGAGCTGTGGACTCACAAGGAAACAGTTCCCAACACAAACAGTAAGTCCTGAACTGACCTCTGGGTTTACTGGAATTATGTGACTGTAAGCAAAAGCAACTTTATCTCCCTGAATCAAGGTCACAAATAGCAAGAATAGCTGTTGGACTTCATTGTTGCACCCTTGTCAAGGTTTTACCAAAACCTGGAGAATAAACAAAGACAGCCCCGTATTTGTTTTCCTGACTCTCAAACTTGGTGTATGAATCAAGCTCCAGACATGTACAGTAGTTCTGGGAATGTTCCATTAAGTCTCATGTGATCTCTGGCAGTGCAGCACTGTGAGACCCTGAGTCAAACTCCAACATGGGGTCAGAGGGTAAAAGAAGTGGCTCAGAGAGGGGCAAAGGGTCACAGGTTGCAGCGACACTAAACTCCAGTTAGGTATTTTTTTTGTCCTTATATGGTCGCTCACTGATGTCGAATCACGTGCACAGAAGCATGATGAAATGTTTGATTTTTGGACAATTTCTGCGCATTTGTCAACGTTTACTAAACAGAAAACACAACGAAGAGATAATGCTTCAAAAAATACTCTAATTCCATCAATCATGCCATGTTTACTTTATCCACAACTGTTCAAAAGGTTCAAAAAAAGAAAAAACACTGGGAAAGAAAACAAGCGTTGACGTCCTCCACAGCTACAGAGAATATATAATCCATTAACTCAAGTTGGAAAAACTGTTGTGACACGCTTAGATTTTCAGCAGTGTTGCGTCAGCTCGCGCGAGGTTATGTCTAAACCCCGAGACAATTGTTGTTCTTCTGAAGGAACACTGCGATCGCCATCTTCCACAAAGGCCCGGGGTGCTCGCGTTGTGGAGCTGCCTTCCAATCGCTCTGCAGGGTCTTTCTCACAAGTTGCAGTGCGCCCTAATGTGTATGCCGAGTACAAAGCAGCGCGGAGCTGCCAGTGCCTGTGTAGAGGACATATGGCGATGCCATAAGCCCGGGGCATCATGGGGGGTGAGCGCACAGGGGGTGCCGTGTGTATTATATATGTCGGTGTGTGTTTGTGCATGAATGTAAGCGTGCATGTGTGTGTATTGGGATGGATCAATGACAAAGTTAAGGGATTTAATGAGGCGTGCGAGGGGTCAGTGACAAAGGGAGGGTCCGGCACTTGCCCAGTGGTTCCCTGTAAAGGGCGGTGGGGGTGGGTGGAGGAGGGGGCGTGATTGAAGTCCTTGTTACACTAATACAATAAGACCCCACCCTGCTCCCACTTTCCATCTCAGTTCTTTTGTCCTTCACTTCAGTTTCTTTTTCACTGACACATGAGCACAAATTTAGGCTCCGAAGTTGTTTTATAGGCGAGTAAAGAAACACAGTTTATTCCCAAGATGTCAACTAATAGCTGCTCTAAGCAACATGAGGCTAAAACAACTGCAAACCTAATTTTGTCCTGTGTATCGGAGATGATCTTTGTTTATATGTGTATCTGCTGTTGTATCCAGGCCGGAGGGAATTCCTAGTTCATGAGTGCTGCCTTCCTTATTCTGAGAATATCAGCTGGAATTTTGTTTTGTATACAAAAAGTGCTGATGCAGAAAGACCGTCTGCAGCTTATGGAAAAGTGAAAGAATGGCATAAATGGTCATCCATGGAAAATTGCATTAGCTTGGTACACTCCACAAGGACCCTGGTCGGAGAGGAGTGCCAGTGTTTTTACAAATGCGCATTGTTTTCCTCGAGACATACATGACATCAGCGTTCTTGTTTATAGATATGCTGTTCAGATTTTAATTCGCAACAATGCTGAGATAGTGTGGGGATTTAATAGGTTGTAAATGCTCACTTGCCACAAGTCTGAATAGAAAAGGAGCATTATCATTCTCTCTCTCTCTCTCTCTCTCTCTCTCTCTCTCTCTCTCTCTCTCTTCATTTCTCGCTCTCCCTCTTTGCTGACCATGAAAAGCTGGGATGACGATCTGCCACGAGGCTTTAGAGTCCTCTCCAGTTCAACACATGTTGACAGGTCAAAACAAAAGGCACACAAAGAGCACTCCGCAGCTGATGTGAAACAATATTCAGTCTCGTTAGGTTATGCATGCGTTCACTTTACAAGATGTTGAGTCATACGTTAGTTTTTTTGCCAATGAAGTTGTTGCTTTGCTGGAATGCGTTTACGAACTCTTTCTGGAGAAGCTTTTAAGCAGTGTGGATTCTTCATAACCAGACTGTTTACACTCTGTTGTGTAACCATAGGGAGAAATGTGGGGGGTTAAAGAGGGGCCTGAGCCAGTCCAACTTTGGTAAAACAGGAAATTGCCCTCACCAAGGTATCATGTGATAAAAGGTATCGAGTTTCAAACTTTTCTATGATGAGAAAAAAAAGTGGTCTTGGGTATTTTTTTTTTTAAATCTCTCAATTGTGCCGGATGAGATGGGCTGAGCTGAAATGCAGCAAACAGGAAGTTAGGAAGAGTGCATTTATTCTTGTTACTTTCATTTTTTATCAGCTTATTTCATCACATCAACACATAAACCAGGCTGCATTTTTTTTTTAATACAGGAGTTTTTAAAGAGGCAACTCGTTCGCACTTCTTATTGGCAAAACCACATTTGAGGAGCATAAAAAAGCCAAACGATATAATACAAAAGGAGCAAATCAAGACTCTGCCCGAGGCTTGGCAGATTACCAGGCCATATATTTGCTGGCTAAGCCCCGACGCCTCTGCTGCAGAGGTACAGTATGTTTTACTCAGGGTGCCTTCGGAGATAATATGTTTTTCTTGTTGTGTCCCGACAGAATGTAGGGATCAAATGGGAGAGCATCTGTTCGCTGCCATTTCTGAAGCTCCATTCTTGTTCAGTGGTAAATGCTGAGAGCACCTTGTGTGAAAAAAAAACCTGATAGCTTTTATAATAACATAAAGTCTCTTTCAGCCTACATATCAAACTTGTGCTGAACCCTCCAAAACATTACTTGTGTTTTTCATGTGTATGTTTTCTGACGACTGCGTGAAAATGAGTTGGGACTCTCCTCAATATGTGCACCTGCATCACTGCAGATGTCTGTAGATTCAGCTCAAACTGAGGCCGATCAGTAAAGAAGTGCCAGAACACTGTTAAAAAATCAGCGGGACGTAATTGTCATTTAAGGACTTCTGGCATGTTCGTATGTGCCTGTGACTGCAGCTCATGTGCCTGCAGCAGCTGGGCTGTAGGTGACAGATGCTTTAAGCAGCTATTTGCAGTTGGCTCCCAGGAAAAGCCGTTTTAGCGTCTACCTGCCACCGAGTCCGGTGTGGGTCCCAGCTCGACGCCGAGAGTAAATTGTTTGGGAGAGAAGACAAGCTAGGTTTTACAGTTTCATCCATATGGCCAATTTCTCTTTTCCTGACATCATTTTTATACATTTGAGTTGTATTTTTAGTCTAATAACATTTGTGTGTACATGTTGTGCAAGATTTGAGAGGGGGGTTGGAGAGGAATGTGGCATTTCAGGCAGTCATACCTGTCACTCACTGCTTTTGTCAACTGGCCTATAATAACAGTGTCCTATGCTGCAACGTTTCGCCTCCTGTCTTCCTCTTCGGTGGCCTTTTAATTGACTTCACCATCGCTTGACCTGCCAAACCCTGAACTTCTCGGGTTTAGCTTGAGTGGATCAATGACACAAGCTTCACGGGGTTAAAGCTGACAAACTCGTTCTGTTCAACAAACTGCCCCTCATTAGGTTTCACAGGAGCTGGATGTCAGGCACTGTCTGACGCCCTTATCAGCCTCCAATCTCAAGCAATTTTAGAGCACGGAAGAAACAAGGATCCTGCTATTTGCATACAATTACTTAAGTTTAAACCTGTGTTGTGCCAAGAATCTACATAAAGAGTAAAATGTGAGATTTTGCAAGAGAACTTGCCTCTTCACAGTCAGACGACACATTTTAACTTGCCTTTATTCTTTTTTTGCATTGTTTTTCACACCCCTGTTTTTACCAACACCAAAACTCTTTTTTTTCATCACGGCTCCTTGATTTTATTTGTGGTTCTGATCTGGTATTTTACCTGGAAGCTGTTCGCCTCTCATCCTTCGAGGTTTGAACACTGTGACTTTCTTCAGTCGGTACTTGGCCTGTGTTGTATGACACACTGTAAGCAAGAGTTAACAATAGAAGCACAAGACAAAAAAGAACCACGGGAGAAGCCAGTGGGTGATATTAGGACAGAAAAAAGACTCAAACTTTTCAATATTAAGCAGGTGTCGCATATAAAAGCTACTGGAGTCTGTGGCCAAACACTGGTGCTCTGACCTTTCACCTTTCCTTTACTGAGCTACACGGAATTTCTGGCCGTGGAGGTGACTGAACTCTGGCACTCATTGGTAATAACTAATGGATACTTGCATATGCAGGACAGGCTGGTCTGTCCACCCGCCACCCCTCCCCCCACCCCCTCACTCTTTCGCAACTGTGCATCCTGCTTGAATGGCTTCAGGTGGATGTTATCAGAGTTGACGACTCTCCCTGTAAGTTGGCTGCAGACTCCTCCAATCAGACGCACGCAGGTCTTCCCGCTCCTGTACCTGCGGAGCCCCTGACTGACATGATGCATTTTCTTTCCGTGTTCGGTCACTCTGTGCAGGTCCCACTCGCTTGCTCTTGGCTTTTTCACCCCCTTTTTTTAAGAAACTGAACTGAAACCTAATGTCAATCTTTCAGCATTCCTTGAAAGTTCAGTAAAATATCCTCCTGCTACGGGTACAGTACGGTAATATTGGTCCTAGCAGAGCTGGCTGTCCAAAAGTCTGGAAAGAGTCAGAGAGCAAGTTGCTGCTCCAGCAGGTTGGGAAATACCTCCGAAATGAACCCCTGCAGGCTCCTCCTGAGAGCTGAGCTTTCAGTTTGTCGTTTTTCATTTGCCTCTATCTCCCTTTCCTACTTTAACTCTGCAAACGTTCAGTTAGAACCAAATTTTGTCCCTGCGAATCTCTCTCTGCCAAGCCCATATCTTTTCCCGCTGCCTTGTTTTGTCCTTGGCCTAACCGCGCTGTCTTCAAACTGCCAGGGGTCATTTCATTTCACGTATAAATAATTCACCAAGGGCCATGCAGCTCATGTACAGTGGCTGTCTTAAACAAGCAGCAGCTTTGATTTAGCTCTGTCTGTCATCAGAGGCACAGTGAAGGTCATCTCTCCCCTATGGACACTCCTCTGCAGCCACAGAGGCTGGCACTGAAGCGATTCTACTGCTGAAATCGCATTACAAGCACTGTAGGGGTACATTTCCACACAAAAATAGAATGATTAAAGCTTTATCAATACTTTATACCTTGTTTAAAAGGGAAGTGACAACCAGTGATTTAATGTTCGGGGGGGAAAAAAGAGCACAAAACACACACACGCACATTATTCTGGTATCTCTCTTTTGGGAAAAACAACAGAAACCAGGAGGAATGAACTTTTCACTTGTTTTCTGCAGTCTGCAGGGCCTGGAGGCATCAAGGTGACTGCACACAGGCTGAGTTTCCTTCCTAAAACAAATACCGTGCTGACATGCTCCAAGAAGGCAGTCTCTTGGCCAATGTGCTGAAAAAAAACACATGGAAATCTACAGGTACATTTCTGTGCTGGTGATGAAAAGGTTCGTGTCCACAGAGACTGACTGAAACAGTTGATTTAGCTTCACTAACTTTGCAGATCAACCTCAGTTTGGGAATATTGTGGACTACAACTGCATATAAACATTATTCTTTTGCTCTAAGGGAAATATGTTGGAGCCATTTCATTGCTGTTGTTTATTTGCTTCAGGACCAAAATGCACAACATACTTCTGAAGCAGACTGCAACTCAACTGCACACGATGCTAATTTGTTGCATCAGTGCTTAACTAACTAAATCACAAGGGTTTAAATGATGTAATGCTCTTTTGAAAAAAGAATAGACTACAGATGATGAAAGATGGACAGAATTTGTTGTTCAAACCATGACTGAAAACGAAAGTGTTTCTTTTTCGCTTCCTTAATCTAGCAGAAAAGACTGAAAAAACTCAATTTGTTGTTAACAGAAATGCTCAACTCGTGAGTCAGTGTTGACCCGGTTGGATGAAAAAAAAGAAGAAAGGTTGGTTGTATCTGTATGTCAGAGAATGATGGGCGTAGCAGTTTTGGGTGCCATCTCAACTTTCTTTTTTGGTGCCACCCAGCAAACACTGCGACACTGAATAGTTGCTGATACAACAGCCAGCGCCTTGAAAATCCCAGCGGGTCTTGAGCCAAAATGAAAACTGAGACGGCAGCTACTTACTCTGGTTATGTCAAGCAAAACTACAAATAACTTCCTAAAAAAGTTGTTTTTGTGCTACCTTTTTTAGCTCTACACTTGCGCGCGCGCGTGTGTGTGTGTGTGTGTGTGTGTGTGTGTGTGTGTGTGTGTGTGTGTGTGTGTGTGTGTGTGTGT
>JAUESF010000001.1:16855781-16871595 GCA_032274765.1 Malacoctenus tetranemus | reverse complement strand
CGAGATGAAACGTGAAAGACAGATGACACTGATGGGAGATTTAATACTTTTGCAGGTAGTTTGGTCGTCTATCAAAGCCAAAAGTGAAATGACTTCATGGAGGCATCAGACAGAAAGATGGTGACGACCAAAGGTCGTCTCCAGGTTGTTTTTTTTGCAGATTTAAATTTCAATCAGTCCCTTTATGCAGCTTCATCTGACACAGAGATTCTCGTTAATGTATGAAAGGCAGCGTGCAGCACTGGACGCCCCAGACGTCCCGCGGCATCGATGTCTCCTCACCTGTCCGCCAGTGAGTGGGAGCGGCCGAGCAGGACCGGGGTCAGGTCCAGTCCGTCCAGGGGCCGGTCGTCGGGAGCGCCCACGCCGGCCAGAGACAGGCTGGTGGGGAACAGGTCCATCACGTTCGCCAGCTGGTAGCTCACCTGCACGGTTGTGAGGGGAGATTTGAGCAATCACAACCAGCAGTGAAACGAGCACTTTGAGGTGCAAGTTACAGGAATGAGAAGCAATCACAGAGTCCTCAGGTCCTTCACAACGTCGGCTGATTCATACTGTTACAATTGTTTCCCAGGAAAGCATGAAGCCTAACTGAACACACCACCCACATGTACATGATGGAGTAGACTCATGTTTTGCTTTAATCCTATGTTTTATCTCAGTTACAGATTCAGACTTGCGAGTGGTAACTTTTCCAGGAGACCTGGTAAAACGTGCATCGTGTCTTAAAGACCAGCTGAGGACTGCCTGAGGTTTGGAGTCTGCAGGGATCTTTGGCTTTTTCGGCCCTAAATGTGGCATCATTTGGTCACAATTGCAACACGAGTCGCTCCAGTTGTTATGAACTCACTGAACGACGTTCTCACACAGACCTCACAACTAACAGGACTCCGGTGAGAGTGTGTGACATCAAACCGTGGTGAGTGAAGCACAGTTTAAGTGACATGTGGCTTTAATCTGAGGAACTTTTATTGTGTGGCAAAAGTCTCTTGTTCATGTGTTGCACTGATTTATGTGTTAGCTGTGCATAGTGTGCATTGAAAAAATGTGTTGAATTTAGTGGGGCTGGACGTCCAACTGTAAAACACAATGACTTCACTCCAGGAAGCCAAGTTTGAACCGCCGTAACATGTTAACAGTGTATCGTCTCAACAGGATGTTCACACCTGTGGTGGAGTGTGTAAACATGCAGCAGATACATGACGTCCGGCTCCTATCGGCTCCGTGTTGGTCGGATGTTTTAATAAAACAGTTTTTCTAAATGAGATTTTTTCCTCTCTTTTTAACATGGGAAAAGAGGAAAGAGCCAAAAGAGGGAAGAAAGTACGGAAAGGACGAGGCCCGGGCAGGCAGGCGGCTGAAGCTGGAGCGAGCTGGTGTTTTATCTCCTTCTCCCAGTCCCAGTGAAAAGCTTTATTTTATTTATAAACTTTGAACTATTTTCAGATAAAATGCCATTTTTTCGCTGTCATCCTTGATCTTCCGTTCCATTCTCTCCTGAGCGAGCCTTAGAGGGAGACGGCACGCTCACAATCAGATAGCGCTATCAGGCCTCTGCAGCTGCACCGCCATGTGCCGCTGTGCTCCTATCGGCAGACGGCACACACACAGACGCACACACACACACACACACACAGACGCACGCAGACACTCATACAGGCTCCTAAGCACTGAAATGAATTCCCTTTTCTTCTGTATCCACAGAACTCGCCACAGAAAGGACTCCGCAATGCGTTCCATGATCTATCTGCACATGCAGACACTCTTTCTCTCTCTCTCTCAAACACTAACAGATTTAGTCCTTTACTTCATTTCTTCATTCTTTTAAAGTCCCTCACACAGACACACACACACACACACACATACACCATTAAAGAAGACAGGACAAAAGGACATGAGGGGACGACACACTGACATTTAGCTGGTAATAACTTGCACAAACAAACAAAAAAACACCCAAAACTTCACAACTCAAACTGGCCCCACAGAAGAATTTATCTCATGACTTGTCATAATTCCTTCTTTCTCCAACTCGGTCCTCTTTTGCCGTCCAAACCAAACTTTTTTCTTTTTCCATCCCCCATTTATTCTATCCTTTTTTTGTCCGACTCATCACTATCTCTATTAATGTCACATTTTCTCCCCCTCCGCCCCCCCCCCTCTCTCTTTCTCTTTCTCTCCCTCCCGTGCCGTCGTGAGCGGTGATGCTGGTTATCTGAGCCGGCAGTGCTTCTATCCTCGTCTCTGCCACTCTGCCCGCGTGTCTGCTGCCTGATAACCCAACAAAAGGGATTGTGATGCTCAACAATGTTGTGGGCCTGACAGCCCACCCACCTCCCCATCTTTGTTTCGTACAGCCACCGGTCCTCATCATCCCGGCCCCTCGCAACCCACCCACCCCCATCCCCCACCCCCTCCCCAGGCACCGGGAGAATGCTGAATCTGCATCAGCACCACACTGCTGCCTCATTCCAGTGCACCTTCATCCATCCTCTGAGATAGGAGGGGAAAGAGTGAGTTAGGTTGATAATATTTGTAAGCTACGGCCACTTATAAAGAGCTTTAAATCTATCACAAATCTACATCTGTCCTCATTTTCAAGTGTTTAGATGAATCTGTGTCTGTCGTTACAGTAAACCAGATGAAATCCACTTTTACAACAGATTGCTTGGCTCTTATCTTGCATTTTGCTGCAACAGCCTATAGATTTTTCAACGCGCAGAGATTTAAAAAGGCTACAAAGTAAAAAGGGGGGGGCAATCCTGTGTTTGGTCCATCCTCCCTCCCAAACAATAGGAAGCAGCAAAGCAGCTTTGCTTCACGGAGGATCCGTAGATTCCAGAAACGAATTGATCGGAATCATCTTTGCACCCGTCTGTTCCTGAGGTCTACAGAAGTTATCCACCACCTGAAAAAGTGACGAGCGCTCACATAGAAAGTCGTGCCAACTCTGCTTGTGACTATGTGCGCTCGGACAGTGACTAAATATACATGGTCTACAATTTTGCACAGGCACACGCAGTCGCACTGGTCAATTACAACACAGTACAGGTGCAGCACAAGCTCCACGAGCACAACAAGGTTCCTGGCGGTGGAGCGGCGTCTTTAGCACTCCTTTTCTCTTTTCTACACCAGCCGCCTCTTTTACTTTTTCCTTGCTTCCTTCACAGCAACACCACCCCCCCCCTCCCTCCTCCCTTTCTCACCCATACACCCCCCCACCCCCACCCCACCCCACCCCTCTCTTTCCTTTATCCTGAGCGCCTGGCATATTCAGATACTGAAGTCCTCATTACGGCTCAATCCAACCTCAGCAAACACACAAACAGATTAGCCGCTTAAGACGCTCCCAATCCCCCTCTCCCTCGCTACTCCGCTGTGCTATCAGGCCCCAGCACAACCCTGTGAGATGAGCCAGGGGCAAGGCTTACTGCAGACTGCTGCCTCCGCTTGCTCCTCCACAAAATCCCTCTGCGTCACAGCCCCGTGTCACAGCTGCCCCTAATACAATTAAAAGTCATTTGCAGAACGCACAGGCTTAGGGGATCACGGTGTGGGTGGGGGGTTAAATTGGGGAATGGGGAGGAGGGGAGAGAGAGAGAGAGAGAGAGAGAGAGAGAGAGAGAGAGAGAGTGAGGGTTGGGACATTAATTCCAGCCAAAAATATTTGAACGAAAAAACTGTGGATGGAAAAAAAAAAAAAGAAAAGAAAAAAAAAGAAAGAGCGCCCACATGCTCTGTGGCCAGAATGACACACAGTTTGTCTTCCTGGAGTTCAGTCGCTCGATAGAACTCGAACACATTCATGATTAAATGGTGGCTGTGCCAATGGATCAGAGAGCACGCATGTAAAGTGGTAAATGATACACAAAATAAACAAAAAGAAACAATCGTTTGAAAGAGGGGATTAGTGAAATAATTATTCCTTTACTCTCTAACCTGATTCACAATAGTTTGCGCTGCCTGCAGCTTCTCACACAACATTTCGGCTGCTGGTTTAATTTAATGGGCAAAACATCAGACAGCCACAATGGGTAGAATTAAAAAACATGGTCTCCGGATCCCTCAGTCGTGTCTCTAGAGAACATCCCAGGGACTTAGCGAGTGATCGAATTGTTGCTTTTTTTTTTTTGGAGGCTTTAATCGGTAAAAGCCAATAAATGACTGGAGCTTTCTTACCGTGCCTTCTTTGATGTTTCCAGGCCACCAGGCGATGGCGGGCTCCCTCATGCCCCCCTCAAAGGTGGTCTCCTTCCCGCAGAGGAAAGGCCCATTGCTGCCACCTGAGGAATCACATCGCCAGACACACGTTATTCACACCGTGCCTGCAAAACTGAAAGTGACTCAAGCAAAATGACACAAAACCCAAGTTCGCAAAGAAATTGAACATGAATGTGTGTGTGTGTGTGTCTGTGTGTGTGTGTGTGTGTGTGTGTGTGTGTGTGTGTGTGTGTGTGTGTGTGTATTTCATGCCGTCTATCCCCGAATATAAAGCTGCTCCGTTGTCCGAGGTGAAGAAGACAAAAGTGTTCTTTTCGATGCCCAGACTCCTCAGCGACGCTAAGATCTGACCCACGCTGTCGTCCAGCTCCATGACTGCATCTCCATAACTGCAGCACGGCAGGTAATTATGATTAACCTTTAGACAAGCATCTTTTTACCACCTCCATGTGCAGCATACAAATACTGGGGGGGGGGGGACGTCTGCATGTCAAACGTACAGGCCTCGTTGGCTCTTCCCCAGGAAGCGATTGGAGGCATACAGGGGCGCATGGGTGGCATCGGCCGCCCAGTACAGGAAGAAAGGTTTCTGTGCTTTTGTCTGACGGAAGATGAAGTCGAGTCCTTCCTACAGATGGAAGACAATGTTATCGAAGCAGGAACCAAAGTACCCAGAAAAGCTTTGTTCACAGTCCTCCAGTCAATAAACAAATGTTGTTTTCTAACTTTCACTCATTATTTGCTGAATTTAAGACGAGGTGAGACAAGTTTGTTAACACAGCACGAGGCGATTCAAGATGCTTTCTTCAGAGCTTAAATTAAAATATACCATTAAAGGAAGGTCGCATTTTCTTTCAAGTTTGAAAAGCGAAAAGTATGTATGAATAGTACCAAGTGCAGTCGACTTCACTGGCGAGCTGCAGTCAATTGTGTTGTGACTGAGCCGATCGTTTGGCCCACAAACAGTGGAGAAAGTACAGATGGAATCGGTTTCAGGTGATAACACAAAAGCAATAACAGTGTGAGCCTCTGAAAAAGTAGTGAAACCCTCAGAAAAAATAAACTTTTATCTGATATTTGTTGAAGTCCTAAAGAGACAAGTTGTCATGAGAAAATATTCAGCTAATTTTGCAACTAATAAGACTTTGATGTAGCATCTGACATTTGCGCACTAAGCTTTTATAAAGCTAAAATATTCAGAATTCAAGAGTTTTGCTCGTCATTTGGTCCGATTCTGTAAACAGACTGCGTCAGTGATGCCGATACACTCCTGAAGCCGACGCCAGCTGCAACACGCTGCGATTGACAGGCCTGTCCTTTTCTAAAAGGTGCCGCACAACACCTTCCTAAACGTGCAGAAACATCGTTGCATGATGTGTTTGATGCCGTTAATAACGAAATGAGGACTGATGTCGCCGTCAGAGAGGGTGTGAAAAGACTGCTGATGTAAGCACACAAAGAGCCAGACAGAGATTCAAGCTCATCACAGTTGTTTTGTGCTGGTTATGGTTTGAAATGTGAAGTTTGGGGAGTTTTGCTGGGAAAACAACTTTTCTGCACACTGGAAAATGATGTCGTACCTTAGGATTTCATTGCACTTTATGAAAGATTCTCTGTAAATATCAGTTTTGCGTTGATCTGGATATATTCTGTTGCACAGAGGCAGCTCCAACAAGACGAGCAGAGCTGTGACTTACCGTCAAGTACATCTGTGTGAGGTTTGACTCTCCAGTCTTCCTGTTGATCTCAAACTCTTCATAAAACCTAGAAAAAAGTGCATTAGCCAGAGCGATCAACTTCATCATCACTATCAGGAGTTTGTTTTTTCCAGGAACTTCTGACACCACAAAAACCAACTTCTCTCTTGTTGCATAAACTGATTTTTCTGTCCACTGACCACGTTGTCGACTCTGGACACGAAATCTGCTTCTAAAGTAACTCCGGCTGCAGCAGACGGTATCATTAGGACAATTGGAGAAACGCTCCCTTGTTGTCGACTGTGCTTGCAGGAGTTTGTGGAGAAAGACACATTGGGGGGAGTCTCGGCAAAGCCGAGCAGAGGGAACTGTTATGAGGTGCCGCTGAAGCGTGGCGCGGCGAGCACAGGAGCGGTGACAGGCGTCTCTTTCTTACGCTTCACTTCCTCCAGGTGTCCTCGCACACAGCCAACGCAACCTGCCGTCTCTTGAGGGCGCGCGTGTGTCTTTGTGTGTTCGTGTATCGGTGTGTGTCTGTGTGCGTCTGTCCAGGGCCCAGGTACGCAGCGTTGATTAAACCCACGGCTAAGCGAAAAACACGCCCGGCTGCCAGTTCCAATGACCCTGAATACACATATGGCTGTTTTGGGGAAAACAAATGGGCGGAAAATGGAATACACAAGCACAGCTGGTACAGAGAAGGAGGAGGGGGGGCAGGAAGACAGAAAGAGAGAGACACACTCAACTCATCCAGAGGAGCAGACAGCCAAACTATTCCACTGAGTCACGGGGAGAAAGACAATTTCTCGAAATGTTTCAGCCTCTGTTCGTGTGTGCTGAAATGTATATGGGAGTGCTTTTGTGTGACACTACCTGCCGAGCATCTCGGAGTTGTTGTAGACAGGGATGTTGGGCGTGACGCTGCTGTTATAAGGGCCAAAGTGGCAGTTTGGTGCCCCAAACCATTCATCAAAGCCATTCTCCAGAGGAAGGTACTGCGCTCTGTGGCCAAGATGCCTGTTGTGACAAGTAAAGTGCATTCACACACACACACACACGCTGAAATCACCGGCGACTGAGAGCTCGTCCTGTATGTTTGGACAGCATGTTGAAAATTCAGACCATCACAACAAATCAAGCACATCCACAATCTATCAAGCCACTTTGGAAAGCGCCACATCGGGTTTTTTTTAATCTTCTTTGCAGCCACATTTCACAGCAGTCCAGCATGTAAAGCAATCACATGTTAGACGATTGAGATCGGAGCAAAAACGTATCACTGTGCTTGTTATGTCAGCTTTAATGACTGACATGGTTTGGCCGCAACATAAGGAAGACCCCCCTGCCCCACCTCCACCCATCTCCTCTGGCTGAACAACGACACAGCAAAACCCAGCAGTGGTAAATCCGAGAGGAGGCTGAAATCTAAAGGGAAACAGGAAGGTCTGTCTCTTTGTCCTGGTCAGAAACAGACTAGTATCGACACCAGTATATCTTTAGAATCTCTATAACTTCTAATTTTACATTTTTCCAAAAAAAAGAAAAAAATTGGAGATAACAGCATACACAAAGTACTATGTTAATCAAATGAATATGCTGATGTTGTTCCCATGACTGATCATGGCCTCCAAAACAGAGGTGAACCCTCCTGGGTGTCCTGCTGGGACACATGGAAACCTCCAGGAGGAGGGAGCAGGAGGAGCACCCACCTCTGCTCTAAAAAAAATAAGTCAGAAAGCCCCAAAAAGCCGAGAGACAATAAGAACTCACCACTTTCCCACAATCTTGCTGACGTAGCCTTTTTTCTTCAGCATCTGAGGCAATAAAATCTCATCCTTGGAGATTCCCCCAACTATCTCCTGTGGCGTGTACGCTGCAAGAGAAGGTGAGAATTCAGTGTTGTCATGACTTGGCCCCACACAACATGTCAGATAAACAAACTATCTCCAGTTGGACGATGGGTCTGGTGAAGACACAGCAGGTATGTACCATTCCTGGCGTGGGCATTTGTGGTGTAGAAGCCGTTTCGGACAGGGAGCCTCCCAGTGAGAAGTGCAGCTCTGGCTGTCGACCAAACAAAGTTGCAAAAAAAAACCCATTATGTCAAAGATCTATGTGGGTTTTTTAATTAGTAGCACCAGTGCTCTGTAATGGTAATCACGCAAACTACAAATATCCTGATTGGTGGAGTGTAAATACACCATTTTTATCACTGTGTTGAGAGAGTGTTTTCCACTGCCAGTCATATTCACACACACACACACACACACACACACACACACACACACACACACACACTTGAACAAAAATCTGAAAAGTTGCATTAAAAATTCTTCCCAACGTTTGTCCAATTCACTCAGATTTCCTGAGTTAAACTTTATTCCAACAAATTCCTGCATCTGCTTATTCAATCTGCTCGCATGACATAAGTAACTATTCCATATCAAAAATGAATTGTTCTTCCAACGAAGTCAACTGACAGAACATCTTGCTCAGCTGGAAAAGCTGGTTAACATCACATGCTGCTGACTCACACGGGGAGCAGAGCGGGTTGGCCGTGTAGAAGTTTGGAAGTAGCATTCCCTGAGCTGCCATGGCGTCCAGATTGGGCGTCTCTTTGGCGGGGTGGCCAAACACCCCCAAGTCCCCCCAACCCATCTGAAAAGCAGAGCAGGAGATTCAAACTGGTCAGGACGGCATCTCAGCTTACGCCGTGTGTTTTCCATTGACATGGATGAAATGGGACTCAAGAAGACTGGAGAGTGCACAATGTGTGAGATGTAAAGGAGGATTGGCATCATCACTTGTGATTCTTCAAAATGCACGTTTAATTCAAAAAGGAATACATACTACACATTCATTGATGGGAGGTTGGCAAGCAAGCTTACTTAAAACTCTTTGTAAAGTCCCTGTAAAATGATCTGACGAATTCAGCCTGAGTTCTGTATAAGTTATGAGTGGATGACATGATGTCCTTGACTACCAGCTTTCATCCTGCATATTGTTACTTGTTCAAAATGACCAATAAAGTTTGGGAGGCAAATGACCTTTCAGGATCCATCCCAGAAACTGCTCGTCATTTGCTGACCACTCGTTATTAGGATTAATTTACATATCGTTACAGAGTTACATCAAAACATACATATATATAGATGATTCAGATACCACTTGATATGCCATGTGTTTTGATGCCTGTAAGTTGCAAGTCAACATACAAATAAATGACCACTTACGTCATCCATGAGCATGATGATAATGTTCGGAGATGAGGCATTTGGTAGCCTTAGTGCCAGTGAACAACAGAGTGTTGCACTGAGGAGAGTAAAAGTTAGAGCAGCCATCAGTCGCATCGCTCCGCAGTGATCACATGAGCGTCAGCGGCGAGCGAGGAAGTGGTCTGTTTGTCTTCGTGCACGACTTACGCGCAACATTTGCGCAGACATACAGTCAAGGAAACACAAACACTTGAATTTATTTACTTCATTTATGTAGATTGTATTCGTTTTGCAATACTAATATGGTGAAACAAAAGTTGGTTGAGACGTTTCACAAATTGCGGAACAAGCGAGCATGTGTTGTATTCAAGAATTATCGGAAAGCCCATTAAACGTTACAGAAAAGTTCAAATATAAACTGTATTGCCACACAAGTAGTGGCATGTGTTGCTAATCATATAAAAGCAGAACATTTCTTTGAATTATAAAAAAATAGAAGTGTTGAGTATAAGACAAAATACTCTAAACGTACCAGACGTGACTTATTACGTTGGCAAATTTCCGATGTACCTGAATGCAACTTATCACGTGACAGCAGCTGACAGCTCACAGGAAAAACGCTAACATGGCGGTGTGCATAGCAGTCATAGCAAAAGAGGTATCTATATACGGATTTATGTTGATCGGTGTTTTTTATGTGAATGCAGTCGCACTCATATGACTGCCAGATACCCGTATATCACATCAGGTGAAAATGTTTAGCCAGAACGACTGCTAACAGCCAGAATTAGCTCTGCATCAAGCTAACGGTAGCAAAATATCACGACGTCTTTCGTGCAATGTTGTGTTGGCGGTTTAACCGATGCGTTTTATGTCTATATCGTCTCCTGTGTTTTCCAGAACTACCCGCTGTATATCCGCAGTGTGCCCACTCAAAATGAGCTGAAGTTTCACTACACGGTTCACACCTCTCTGGATGTGGTGGAGGAGAAGATCTCGGCTGTGGGCAAATCGCTGGGAGACCAGAGAGAGCTGTACCTGGGTCTGCTGTACCCCACCGAGGACTACAAAGTGTATCCTTTATTTGTGAGACGCACATATGGACAATTGAGTCAACAAATGCTCTGATATTCATGTTTTGGACTGGAAGGAAACTGGAGAAATCACATTCTCTCAAGGAGGTCAAATTATGTTCTGATGGTCACTCAACTTTGTTAAAAAAAGACTCATATTTCACAAAAATCAATCTATGTAAACTCATTTAATCAAGATGCTGCAACCCTGACAAACGTTTCTTGGAATAAAACTAATATCGCACAAGACTGTACAGCTACAGTACTATCTGGTAACAAGGCTGACAACCTGTTAAACATTCCTACTATTGCACATACACGTAGACAACATTTCTCAATTGAGGAAAGCAAAGGGAGAATTTATTTGATCTTGAATACTTCAAAGTTCCTTAACCGGTGACCTAGTTACGGGTATGTCACCAACTCCAAAGTGAAGTTTGTAATTGTTGTGGACTCATCGAACACATCGTTACGGGACAACGAAATAAGAAGTGTAAGTTAAAAACAACAAAAAAAAACATTGCACCCAAACACTGTGATCCTTTAGGATCAACTCACATATCAAAGTGAATTCACTGGCTTTTTTTTGTTGCAAGTGCCACGTTCATCATTCCTCAAAAAGTTCTGTAGAAACCAGATCATAACATACATTTTAACACTGTTACAAGGTCTTTTGGAACTAAACAGTTTCCAACATTTCAACCTGGTACAACTGTACATCTTTTTTTAACAACTTCTGTTGTTCCCTTTTCCCCCACAGATGTTCAGAAAATTGCACAACTTGTTTACAGATGTGATGTGCAACCCATTCCACAATCCCGGTGATCCCATTCAGTCCAAGTAAGTTTCATGGTTTGTATCCAGTCACTTGGGGAAGTTTTACTGAACTTTACTGACTGTAATTTCCCTCTGAGCAGGGCCTTCGATGGGATCGTTTCTGGGATGATGGTTCAGAGCGGCTGAAGTTCTCTGCACCTTTCTGAGCCTTTATTGTAAATATTTTGCTTACATTCTTTGTGGGTCTGTAATAAAATTTAATTGTTGAACATCACTACGCGTGTTGTTTTACAACAGGTGGAGCACTGGATCATTATTTTATTTATTCGCTCACATAGCAAAGAACTTATACCTTACACATAAAGGGGGGTGGGGGATTTATACATTATGTTGCAGGCAGTGACACAAAACATTCATCTGAATCAGGAAAATGGAAACGCAGCTGCATTAACAATTTGAGGATTGTCCCATGCATTCACAGCAACTTAAACTTATAACATAACACTCTGACCACCAGTTGCATTCTTTGCATCTCGTCTGGATGAAAGACCGATGCAGGCGGCCGATTCAGTACCTCTCACATAACGTTTAACCAAGTAATGCCTGAAAGCGTTTGTTCTTTAAAATAATAACTTCTATTCACCCACACGTTTGCTGTGGGTCGTGCTAGCGCTGCTGAGGGTAATGTTGTCCACTGGACTCTGCACCCAGTTCCTCTGACGGTGGCGTGATGAGAAGTAGACACGGGTAGCGTTTAGGCATCTGTTCATGGTAGTCCATGTGTCCATACTGTCGCTTGGCCACTGAGGGTCCGCCATAGTAAGGGTGGGGCGTCTGATGTTGCGGCCTTGTCGACTGGTACCGAAATCTGCCTCGGGAGCTGTTATGGTAACGGGGTGGACGGTAACCACGGCCTCGTCCTCTGGAGTGGCCTCCTCGGTGTCCTCCTCTGTCTGTGGTGCTGATGCCAGGCATGTTCGTTCTCTTGGGCATTACCTGGAAAAATAAAACAGGTCCTTGTTAATGTATTGATTCCAATGATGGCACAAGTACAAAGATGTTAAGACAAACAGAAATCAAGAGTTGTTTAATTTTTTCCTGCCAGTGACACTTTGGAATAGGTGTAAATTAATTTGGGTGTTTCACTCGACAAACCATTTTCAATAACCACAGAAAATGTTTACACGTTTTTGTAGATTTAGTCTGAACTGTTCTGCATTCAACCCAAAGCCTGTAAAATATTGGATCCAATTCACAGACTGAATCACCATTTGAGATTGAACTGAATGGATAGCCTCAGAGTATTCAAAAGTCCAGTAGAAAGTATTTAAATTAGTCCAAGTTGCTGAAGTATATTGAATGTGCATAGTTATGCAACAATATAGGAAGCACACCACATAAAATATCTGTGAGGGACTGAGAAATCGATAAATAAGGAATATAAGCTATTGTGGCTGTTGTCCATCTATATCCTCAGTGTGATGCAGCTCACCTTGAGGACTCTTCCTCTGAACAAGGTCTCATGCAAACCAATGGCACTCTGCACTGAGTCTCGATCAGAGAACTCAATGTAGGCAAAGCTGGAAAAGACCAACAGTGACAGAACTTTAACTATATGCCAAGAAAATGTGATCAGAGCTTAACATTGTCTTTGGAAATAGCATAAAGCGGATACAGTGAATTAAACCCACCCTTTGGGATGACCAGAGAATCTGTCACACAGGATGGTCACTCTGTTGACAGGACCGCAGCCATTGAAATGGATCTCCAGCTCATCTGCAGTAGCGCCATAGTCTACCTGGGGTTTGGTTCAAAAATGTGTCAGATTACAAAAAACATGTCAAGCACAAAGAGAGAGAAAAAAAGTATATATGCAAGTCTTACATTTCCCACATAGACAGATCTGTTGTCTGCATCTATCCTCTCCTCAGGAGTCATATTGTAGAAAGGTCCTGTGGAGGATACAAAGTGGAGACAATGCATTCAATGTGAAGAATGTGCAGTTTACAGAAGGGGGTCGACCAAGGTGAAACGAGAACAATGACTAGTTTCACCAACGCATTTCTGGTATCTGCTTCTACAGGACACATTTCAGAATCTGGCCCCGATTGTGTGTCTGTTCTAAAGAGGAATCGAAAGGGTGGGGTGGGGGAGGGGGGGGGCTGTGGAAGGGATGAGGAGACGCACAGAGGCAGAAAATAGCCACAGGCAGCAGGAAGGACACTTCTGGCTCTCTGGGGCTCGCTGCTTCGTCTCATTGGGCAGTGATGAGGCACATGTGAACACTGTTGTGACCACAGTGAAGCGTCCCAGGTGTTAGCCAGATGGTGACGGACGCGGTTACCTCACCTGCCTGGGGGCTGCAATGCTGCACACCTGGCTGAAAGCACGCTGCTGAGGCTCCCCGTAAGCATAATCAGTATTTCGCTGTGCAACAATGTGGCACAACAAGAAACCGCTTGACAGATGCGACATGCGAGTGGTCTTACCCGGCTGAGGGCTGCTGTTCAGCAGCTGCATGTCTACTGCATCACACCGCTCCTCTTCCTCTTTCAGCCTCTCTGACTCTTCCTCCATCTCTAGCTCCTGAACCCTGGCCTTGATGGCCATCAGCTCCTGGAATACAGACATGGCAACCAGTCAGGCGAGGTTAAAATGGTTAATGTCTCAGTCCCTTTACACACTGAAGTTGCCAACATCTGGTTTAACTTCTGAAGCAGGATAATTGTTCTGAAACTGAATTGTTGTTGGACTTCACCGGCAGTTTTTTTTTTTACAAGACGTTGAGCATTGGATCTTTAATCTGTCAGAATAGCAGAACACCGACAGGGGATCGTCTTGTGCAAATGAGATACGAGATTCAACTGTGCAATTATAAAGATTTACATTTGTATTCCCAGCAACAAATCTGAGTTCCTTCTGCATTCATCTCTGGTTTGGAGACAGACGCAGCCTGTTGTGTTATGGTGACACCACACTTTAGGACTTGTTAATCATACCAGTGGCTTTTAACTATTTTTATCCGCTGCAGCCCCCGAAGTTACCTCTAAAAAAGGGTGTGGTGTTAGAATATAGCCAGACACTCCTCAAAACATTTGCAAGAGTGCAGAGGCCTTAAAAAAGTTTAACCATCAGCACCAAACTCCTATCAGAACAACACTCTTCCAGTGAGCCGTCGCTTCTCTTACTAAAAGAAAATTCAAATAAAAAAGTGCAAGTTTAAAACTATTCATTGTAAATCACGTTTTTGAGAACACAGACTGTAAATATATCAAACATGAAGGATAAACAATGTGGGAACATGCATGTATACGGTGATGTAACTGTTGACATCAATTGGCAAAAATATTAATCCCCAATACTAAGTCTTACAAAGCATTCTGCTGCTAAAGCAGCTTTAGTCGTGTTAGGAGTCAGGGTGGGTTTATCATGCATCACGTTCATAACGATGCTAGGACCTGAGTGCTAGCTGAGGGGGATAGCAGGATGGCCTTGCTAGCTAACACGGGGGCTACATTCTTTTAGCTACCCAAACATGAACCTGTCCTGGAAGCCCACCCGCATATGTTCAAGCGGGGGTCGTCTCGGCATTTTGATGGAGCCTTGTGGAAAATAAAAACCCCAAGCGCAGCCTCCACGTTCGGCCGTTTTAATTGTAGCGCGACACAATGCAGCTGATTGGTCCCACAAGTCATGCGGCATTTTATCTTGTGTAGCTCACAGCGCGTCTCTGTGATGTCGAGCTGGTCGGACGACCCTTTTATCAATGATACAGCGGCAGCACATCACACGCCGCATCGCAGCGACACATCCCTGCGCGCGAATAAGCGAATAAACATGACAGCTCGTGCGTTGCTTTTTGTTTCGCCCCCTCGTCTCAGCCCAGCACGATGCTACTCACCGGGTCCTCGGCGAAATGCTCCCCGATGGACTCGCCCTCCAGGTAGCCGTACTCGGGACAAATTTCCGCCATGCTCACTGCTCAAACATCGCATCTGCAAAGCTCTCCGCAGCTCGAGAGAAGCGCCGCAACAACAACAAGGGGATAAAAAAAAATGTCGTGTCCTAAAGGGCGGAAACGGGTTGATGGTCCGCGGATGTGACACCTGACAGCAGATAAGGTGAGATAATAGATATCACCTGTGAACGACGCTCGTGACGAGCCGCTCTGATTGACAGTGCGGCGCACGTGAGAGGAGTGCGGGAGGAGAGCGTCTGCCTCCCAGGGCCGTAACCAGCGCACACGCGGGCCCCAGCTGCTCCCCGTGGTCACCACACCCCCACCCCGGCATCTTTAACTGGGTAAAAGTGGAACAAAAAACAATGCTAACTTTACATTTAATTCACCCATGAGCCAAAATCATAGGAAGACATAATGTGTATTTAAATAAATTAATTAATTAAATAAATTACTTAAGACATGTTGAGGAATCGTAGAAACTTGAATTCATTTTTTAAAAATATTTAAGTGTGTTAGAAAAAGAAAGAGTTCAGAACTAGTTTGTGCTACTTCTCACTTGTGCTGCCGGATGTGCTGCTATTTTATTAGCAAACGCTGAGAACCATTCAGTTATCATGTTTGCATTCTCGGAAGTTTAACTTAGCTTGAGAAAAAGGGCGACCAATATATCCTGTGTTCATTTGTTGACACTTACCAGTCATCCAGTCAGGTGGTCGGAGGGTGAAGCAAGAAAGTTGATTGGACATCTTGACAGAGGTATGGATCTTAATGAATTTCTATAAAATTTAGTCGGTGTGAAAATTGTTTGTTACTCTGTAAATCATTTTCATGGTGTGGTCATTCAGATGAAGTGAATAGACGTGACATATA
>JAUESF010000001.1:16840871-16855681 GCA_032274765.1 Malacoctenus tetranemus | reverse complement strand
TTGGCAACAGTGAGGTGTCACATTCATGTCCTGATGCTGCATCCAAAGAAGAAAAGCAACGAGAGTGATGAATATGTCATTTCATGTTTTAATTACACAGTTACATTGTTCAACACAGACAATAACCTGAATTAGAATGTTTTACAGCTTCACACATCCAACAGAGCGAACAGTTAAAGAGCAGTATTAGCAACAGGGAGGAAAGCATGCAAGAAATAAATACAAATTAGAATTTAATTCTTCTGGCACAGTTTACTTCATCTAAAAATGGCAACAGGACCGTTTGAAGAGGGAAACTAAACAAAACGGAGAAAGATCTTCAAAGCGCCAACCTTCTTTACAGAAACATGTCTTTTCTGTAAAAATGTATTGCACAATACAGTATATAACGCTTCCCTACACATAAAAAAAAACAAACTTTTTTTTTTCTCAGTTTATGTAAAAGGTAAAAACAAGACCATCCTGAGCCATGGCTTTTGGGAAAACAAGTGCTGTGTTCACTGTTTGCCACCTTAGCTTTCTATTTAGCTAGTCATTGGAGCCTGTTTCACAGGAAGAACGTGTCACCGTCGCATCAGATGAACTTTGAAACATCATTGGTGGAGATACCGGTTGAAGTAGGTACAAACCAAAGCCAACCTGCTGATATTTGTATTCTTTTAGCACGTGTTTTGCCCGTATCATGTACATAGTTAAAGGAAAAAAAAAGCTGATGTAGAGTGTTCGGAAACCCTTGGATGGTCGTCACAACAGCAGAGCCCTTATGCGTTTGCCTTCTATTATATCTTCACAGGGAAAAGTAAATGACACCACAGCACAAATCGCATTTGTTTCGTAACGTAAAGAATTTTTCCACCTAGCTGAGCAACAAAAACGTGGATGTGATCTTTTGTATCCTGCAGTCCAACAACATCAGGAGGGAGAATCTCGGTGGAGGACAGTTTGCTCTTTCCTTTCCAGCTCCAGACAGAAGCCTCATATCCTACAAGCATCAACTGCAGTGAAGTTCTCCACTGCTGGGAAATCAGACAAAAACCTTAACCAGAGTGAACAATGAGACAAGAAAGTTGCAGTTTTGGTCATTCATTTGTGGTCTATTGGGTTTGGTTTTGTTTTGTTTGTTGGAGGGCTAATTAGCAGATGAGGAGGCACACATGGAGCGCTCAGGGTTGAATGGAACTGTCACCAAGGTGTTTTAATGCAAATACTGTACACAAACGCGGTACTTGACTGCACAAAGCTGCTGCTACATATCATGAATCGATGTGCCTCTGTAGTCTGTCTGGGATGTTTCATTAAAGCTCTGAAGGTTTCAAGTAGTTTGTACAGAGACATGAAGAGGGAAAAAGTGTTTTGTTTCGTTGTTTTTTTTTGCGTTTTTGTTGTTTATTCTAAAAAAAAAAGTGCCACCATTCACACAAACACGCACCAACAGCATTTATTTATGTTATCTCTGCAAGGCTTTGTAACTGTACGAACACGCGGCAGAGCAGGCTTCTTCTTCAATGGAGATGTTTGTATTGTTTAAAGAAGCCCCATTCGACATGTAGACAACAAGCGCTTTGATTGCTTGAAGAAGAGTTTTACACGTCTGGACTGAATGAGCGTGCTCTTCACTCCTGGGCTCTGCGTGTGTGTGTGTAGTTCAGACACTTTGGTTAACTGGTGTAGCGGGGGGGCTCTCAGCATACCAGGCCTACGTCAGGACTGTTAATACACACTGTGTCAGAGCCAACTATGGCAAAGCAGGAGTACTTTGGTCTGTGCTTTTATTGGTTTTTTTCGACAACAAAATGGCATGTCATGGTTGTTTCTGATGTGAGTTTGGTAATCAGTGTTCAGTGTGTGCCTTCTACTAAATCGCAGCTGCATGAGTTTGTGTCGGTGGGACGTGACCAAACAGGTGAGGTCAGGTAGGAATACATCTTTTACTACATGACGTGAGATGACAGTTCCTTTCAACGCTTCTGGCAGATTGAGCTGTTTACTTTCAAATCTTTCAGTGCATGTGTGAGTCCAGGTCTGCTCACAGCCCAGCTTTTCAGAGTCCAGGTCAACCTCTCCTGGTGGTTAGCTGTATGGTCACAGGAGGTAGCTAGTGTGAAGGGTGGGGTTGTGATCAGCGGTCAGTGGCAGAGGAGGGGGTAGACATCCGGGGACGAAGAGGGAGTCACACTAAAAGGACGAGATCAACAGCATAACATGGAGATCGAAGCATACATACACAACTGCTACATGTGGATGCAGGGGTACCTTGCAGCTTATCTTATTTTGAATGACAGGTGTGAGAAAGACCAAAACATCAGCCTGTCAGCAAATAACAAGGAAATGGTTTTCATGACCCAAATGCAAAAAACAAAAGCTATCTTCTTCTTTTTTTTTTACCAGTTTGGTCCATGTGTGACTGAGGCCAACCATGTAGGATTCACAAAAATCAATACAAACAGAGATTTTTGAACATACTTGTGTTGACATGTGGCTATGTGGGTTATTGCTGGAGCATGTTGGAAAGGCTGAACAGGCAAATAAATACACTGAATATGCAACTTTCAGGGCCTGGAAGTGAGGAACACAACCAGACCTTCAGCTTAGGATCAAATTGCATCTTCACAATTGAAAACAAAACAACAAAAAAAATCCACTTAAATAAAAGAGCATTTGAAGGTTGGGTAGCCTTGACTTAGCTTAACACTGGCATGTCATTTCAGCCTACTTTAACGGCTTGTCCTGCACCACAGGGGAACAAACACTCCAATCCACACATGCACACAGATTGATGAGGACCAAGAGGCGGGATCATTACAGTGGTGCTTGAGCTAAAAGGGCATTTAGTCAGAGAACTTGACAATTTGTAACTTTAGTGTGAACAAACAGACTTGCAACGAGGCCTCCACCTTTTTTTTCAAACCTTTTTTTAGGCTGTTGACTAATTTGGGGTCTTGTAATGAAAAGCGGACAAATAAACAATACAAACCATTGAGCCCCCTCCTGCGAGACGGAGCCACTCCACCTGTGTTACCAACAGTTCCCTCCACTCAGGGTCACGTGACACTTTGATTAGAGTGAAAAATTGAAAAAAAGTGTTTTGACTTGTATAAAAGAAAATAAAGGAGTTGAATTGAGAAACAAATGAACTGTGAGAAAAAAATCATATTCTGGACATTAAACTTTAAAGGTTTCTGTTATTTGGCAAACACATTTTTGGACCTCTTTAAATACTATGTACATTCACATTAAGTTACTGATGTTACTTTAAATATATTTATATGTATCTATATTATATGACACCCTAAGGGCAGTTGCTGAGGTTCCATTCAGTAGCTGAATTCTCTTCATATTGCACCTCTGTCCTCTCACTGTCTTACAATGCGAGCAATACAAAATATTCTACAAGAGGGGTTTCATCTCATTAATATAGATACAACAGATCAAACAGTAAAAACAATGCGGGGCTTCCTCTATTTAACAAGCGTCATTGCTCTGTTTTCACTGCTCAGCCCAAAACTTAAAGGAGGAAAAATGAAAGGCAACAAAACCAAAACAAAGTCCATCTTTCTGGATATACACAAGGGCAGCACATGTGGACGTCAGCAACAAGAGACATTATTGAAAAATGAAAAGAGGAACAATATCTACAAGCGGGTTCCGACCCTTCCCACGCGGCCGCTCCGCGGCTCTGTCCAAAGCGGGCCGGCTTCGGGGCCGGACTTGAGTCAAGTAGTTGGGGAAGAGCGCAGAAGGGAGGTTCGGGGTGAGGGGAGGTAGAAAGAGAGAGGAGAAACGAAGTCTACGCCGCCCTTCACGAGGCTCTTTCATTTTGTTTATCATGCTTTGGAAAAGGAGGGAGTGAATGTAAAGGTGAGAGCAATTCCTTGAAGTATCTCCTCCTTGTGGAGCTTTTAAAAAAAAACAACAAACTTACAAACAATCTTCTCATACGTCTCTGCTGTATGCAACGCCTTCAAGCTTGTGTTGAGGTTTTTTTTGGCAGCTCTGTTGCCGTGTAAAGTATCGTCGTCCCCTTTGAGGCTGTGTAGCTTTTCCTTCCCTCCTTTTCTCTCCGTCCTCTCCACCATCCACAAAAAAAAAGAAGAACACCACACCGTGGCCAAGGTTTCCATCCGTTTCGTTGAGTCCTTCTCGCGGGCAAGTTCACAGCATTGTCCATGTTCACTAGTCTGGGCCATCACTGCAGTCTTGTCCGGACTGCAGGAGGCAGCTGCAGACGGACGCAGGTCTGAGTTTGTTTGTCTTTTTTTTGTTGTTGTTTTTGTTTTTATTGTCTGACTCTGGGTCCCCCCCCTCTGCAGCTCCTCTGCAGCCTGGTCCTCTCAGGGCTGGCTTATCTGCTGAGGAGGTGATGTTGCTTTGCGTTTGGTTATAAGATGAGTGCTTCTCTTTATCGCTTACTTACTCACTTTGGCAGTGTAATACAAAGGTTTGGATCATGTTATTTTTCATCTTTGAATTCATTTGGGTTCATAATGGTGCAGAGAGGTGAGTCCGGTGTAGATTTTCTTGGCTCGCTAGCAAGGTAGTTAGCAGTTTAAAATTAATTTCTTTTCATATCATTACTGTCAACATCATCAGCATCACTATTATTCTTTATTTAGAATATTTGGACTTTTCTTTATTTTTCCCCTTAAAGCCAGAAAGAAATAGTTCATAAATACTAAGCTGTGTTTTCTGAGGAATCAATCGCATCACAGGTTTCACTCCTTTCCTCACACATGTGAAAAGCAGGTCATAGGTTCCTTGCTCGTCTCCGTTCGGACACCAAAAAGTGCCACATCCGTGAACTGTTTGGACTGTTAGTGCACATCTCAGGGCTGGGCACGGTTCTGTCATTGGTGCTAAATTAAAGGGAAATCCTATCCAAGTGCTAATCGGCCTAGTCATCCCCCCCATCAATGCTGACTTACCACAGCCCTTATCTTGTGTCCTTGCGAGGACAGTATTTATCGTGCTTACATTACTGTGGGCACAGTTTCAAGTCAAAGCTCTTGTTCTCAGCAAACACATCTGATATGTTTCTGTTACAGAGATAGGAGACGCTGCGCTATTCATGCTTTACACTAAACTGAACCCCCCCCCCGGCTGGAATCTTTGTGTCTGTGGCTGTAGCTGTGAGAGAGAGAGAGAGACAAAGTGTTTTGGTAGCTGTGGGGAAGTAAGAAAATCAGTCTATCATCAGGTAGTGAGAAGATTTTTAGCTTAGGCTATGAGGGAAACGGGGACTGAAGAAGAGGAGGAGGAAAGGGAGCGGTGTGCGATGAAGATTCCTCAGTTTGGTTTTGTGTTGAGTGAGGGCACTGTCACTTCAGTATGCAAGACAGGAGCGGGTGGGGCGCGGCATCGAGGCGTCAGCGAGAGGTGGCATCCAGGAGGGCGGGGGTGGCTGGGGTTGTGGAGCGAGAGGCACTGCTGGAACTGCTCTCTTTCGGGCTGGCAGAGACGCTCCCACTGCCGCTCCCAGCCCCGCCCGCAATACTGCTCTGGCCCACCAGGGACAGGGGTCCCGGGGGAGTGCTCTCTGGGTGGGTGGGGGGCGCACTGGAGGACGCTGAGGAAGAGGACGGGTTGCCCAGAGGGACGCTGCTGCCCCCTGGCAGCCCCTGCAGGCCTTGACCACAGACGTGGTGGTGCTTCTCCCAGTCTTTGTGTTGGCAGAAGGAGCCGCAGTAGCGAGCTGTGTTGCAGCCGCTGCACGTCTCGCTGGCTTTTCTTCCGCAGTTCCAGCAGCTCTGGTGAGACAGTAGGGAGAAAGCGGGTTGATAAAAATAAATCTCTTTTGTATCCAAAGGTTGGGTGATTTATTTTCCACACACAAAAAACACAGAAGAGCCTCAAAGTAACAGATTTTCATGTCCGATACTCACTTTTCTGCCTTCTCTCTGTACAGGGATTAAATGCTATGGATGGATTACATTCTGATTCAAGGCCACTGGTTTGTGTTACCAGCAGGTGGTGGTCAACTGCTCTGTAATAGTTCCAGCCTGGCACTCTACTACAACCATCTGGGTCTGTCTGCTTTTATTTACACAGACAACTGGACTGCTTCTGCAATAATGATGACAGCATGGTGCAGCACCGAAGCAAGAGCAGCCAGCTGTATGGATTACGCAACAGCAGATAAGAGGAACAAAGTGCAGAGTAAAAGATGGCTCGAGAGAGCCTTGAAAAGGAATGAGTGAGTGACTGAGTAAAGAATTACAGATCAAGTGAGAGGAGAAAGAGCCAAATATGTGGGAGGGGGGTCTGTGATACTCACTTCACTGGAGTCTTCCTGCTGGTTGATGACTGTTAGTGCGTCCTCGGAGGCTTGCCTCTTGGCCTCAGCCAGTGCCCTCTCCATTTTAGAGCGTTCGGCGGAAATCATCTCATGAGCCTTCCTCTCAGCATCTGACACAGCCTTCTGCAGCTCTGACATCGCCTGTCGCTTCACCTCATTCACTGCCTCCTCTGAGAGAGCGAGAGAGAGAGAGAGAGAGAGAGAGAGGGAGAGGTGTTAGTGCTTATGGCCATCAGCCCATCCAGCCTGCTCTGTCATCCTTTATTAAGGCTCTTTAAGCTGCCATCTTGTTGTATCTCAGCAAACAGATGTACATCATCCAAGATTTAAAACTTTGTGCCAGAAAAGTGAAACAGCCAGACTTCCATAATTAATTCAAACACGTCTGGCCACAATCATTTTCCAACGCTGACAACAGCAGATGTCACCAACTTGTCTGCTCATCCAACACTCTGAGACATGCCGTTTGTGTGACTGTCGTATTGCCGTGAGAATGACTTTAATCGTAATTGTTTGGCACAGTTTATAATGAATGGTGAAGAATTTTCCCAGCAGTAGGCATGCGTCTGCACCGGAGGACTTCCTGCACTGTAGATTTCATCACAGGGCCTTTTGTTTTTCTTTTTTTTTCCCCCAGCACAAGCACGTCGTATAAATGAGGAGGGTTTATTTTTACGGGCAGGTGTGTAGACCCCTTTCCAGATGGCAGTCTAAAATAGAAACTTCCTGCTGTCCCTTCTCAGTGAGAGGCAGAAATGATTACATTTTGCCGTGTTTCATTACTGGCCTCACAGTGCACAGAAATACAACAACAAATGACTTCTTTTATTCAGTGGAAGTATACTTTGTCAAATATACTGTCTTAATAATCAGTCACTAAATTGGTTTGTTATGATCTCAGGATGAGTTCTTTGGAACTGTCTGTCTTGAAGGCGGCAGCATTTCTAAGGAATAAATTATATTTTGCTCACTGATTCACCTCCTCCAGATGTGCCGAGCGGAGACGTGCGTGCAAGCAGAAACACAGAAATGGCATGCACGCACGCATGCACACGCACACGCACACGCACACACACACACACACACACACACACACACACACACACACACACACACACACGCACGAGCAGACTGCCAGGTGTGTCAGACCAGCCGAGTAGGAGGTGAGGCTGATACTGTTCCCTCCACTGCTCCCTGTTTCCCCCAGTCAGTGTTTGTTTGAGTGGGAACTCGTAAATAACTGTCACTTTTCCTCGCCGCTCCACTCCAGTTGTTCCAAACTACTGTGCAAAAAGATAGGCAGCGGGGGAAGCCTAATCCACACTCTGCTGTGCATATGCACATGGCTGCGTGCGCGCTTGCGAGCTCGCGCGCATGTCTGGGCTGGATTTCTCTGCTCCCATGCAAAAAAAAGTTAGTATGCTGTCGGTCCCGTCCACATGCAATCACACTCATACACGGGTCTCAGTGCTTTTCCTCATTCCATCTCCACCTTTATCCTTTGATTTCCACTTTTATTTTCGTGCCCTTCCTCCTCCTGCTCCCCCTCCTCCCCCTCTTTCTTCTCTCGCTTGCAAACACTATCTGCATTATTCCAAGCTTCTCAATTATCTGGCCTAATGCATGCACCACTAAGATTAGTTTGCAAATTTAATTAATTCTTATCAAGGAGACTGCATAGCAGATGCTGGGGCAATTAGCACTTAATGGAAAACACGGGGGCAGCAATATTAACGTTTTAATTCCACAGGGATTTGGCAAGTCCCTGAGACGTGTTATTTCTGTCTGCTTTTTCACACTTCAGATCTTATTTTTCAAAAGCGCTGCAGTCTCTCAACCTGAACCAGGCCGGAGAATACGTGTCTGGTTTTAATTAAAAGGAAGAGGTGCTGCAGCTACATCAAGCACACTACCTGGCTGCTGAGATCGAGGTGACACATACGCACAAACAGCCGCACAAACATTGGAGGTGAGATGTCGGGAGTGAGATATGTTACTCACCCTGCTTGTTTTGGAGGTGCTTTAGTGCTGGGGAGAGCGGGATGCTTGTAGTACCTGTATGAAAGACAACTGCAATTAAAAGAGCTATTTTTTTTTCTGCTGGTGAAAATGCAGCACAGTGTTTTGCCGACAGCAGCAGCATCTTTCCTCCGCAGGGTATTGGAGTATGAGTGCAGTATAATAGTGCTGGGACTGAGGTGAAACAAAGGCTGGACCAGATGACTCCAGGGATGGGCTCTATCTAACATGCAGAATATGAAAAAGGCCCATGCAATGCAAAACTCCGTCCTGCTTCCATTTGGCTTCCAAATGAGCCACAATTCATTTTTTTTTTGTGCCCACATTACGACGATGTCTATAATTGAGTCGCTGCCATCATAGGATTGTGTGAGAAAAATGTGAAAGGAGAAGGCTGAATGTGTCCCTTCAGACAATGCAGACCGGTTAGGCTCCACCCTGTGCTGTGCTGTGCTGCCGCGGCCTACCGTAGGCCCAGTGACTGCATTTTCACTGCAGTTTTAACTGCAGTGGCCTTTCATAGTGGTGACAGATGGAGGGCATTTAGCCCTAATGACACAGAGGGCCTCCAATCCTCTGGCCTTAAGGTCCTAGGCCGTAAGGCCTCTCCCTGCTCTGTCTGTGTTTGGAGCTAGGCTGCGAGCCACGAAGACTGATGACGGCGGTTGTGTGTGACTTTTGTGAGTCCGCGTGAGGTCAGCTCATGGCAGACAATAGAGAGAACAGGACGCCCGACTCTTACCAGCTTTCCTCCAGATTTCTTCAGGCAGGTATCCTGAGGGAGGCCTGTGTAAGAAGTCTCGATGGATCTCTGGAACACATACGCAGACACACACACACACACACACAAACACACACACTCAGAAGCTGTTTACACACACATGCTGGGAAACTCTTGATCTGCAAGAACACACATTCATCCAGTTCTCCCTGCGATAGTTTCCAATTCTATTTTTGGGGCCGACACAAACTACGTGTGCGGCAGCACCAGCAAATAAGCTGTCATCAACTTTTGCAGCCATCTCTTTGCAGGAATTGCATTACGAGATTTAGACATGAATAGAAATCTTAATTATGAATGAGCATGCTGTCAACATAAGGGTGCAATCAGTTGGTTCATGATCCAGGTTGTTGCAGAGAGATTTGTATTGCTTCACAGCATGAGGTGAAATCTGTAAATCGGAAGAAATATGTCATCATCTGACTGACTTTTTGTGTCTTAATTGACACATTAAGACTTTTATTTAGCTTTTCCAAATCAGCCCTACCTTGCTGTGAGTGTTTTGCTTTGCCAAACATACCCTGTGTGTGTTTGTCTACCTGTCTGTCTGCCTGTCTGCCTTTCAGCAGCCGAGGAAGTTCCTATGGGCAGTGACTCGCTGCTGCTAGCTGTGTTCGAGGAGGAGTTGTGGTGAGGAGGAGGAGGAGGAGGAGGAAGAGGAGAAGGAGGAGGAAGGCAGTGCTGTCCGTTGCTCCCACCTTTTTTCATCTCCTCCACGTCACTGTAGCGACGAATCCAGTGATTCATCTCCTCCCGGTCGGCCTCCTGGCAGCGGCGGAGCACCGTCAGAGAGCGGCGCGTCTTCTCCACCATGTCCATGATGCAGTTTAGAAGCTGCCAGGGAGGTGAGGATGAGGTCAGACATTTATGTGTGTTCGGGACCATTAAAAATGATAAACTAACAAGCGGGCAACTCGGGCAGAGCGCCAGTTGTTCTAAACTGAAAGAAAACAATAAAAATATCAGAATGGACAAAAATTGGTGAAGAGAATCTATTCAGAGAAAGTGACCAATGAAAGTGCACGCCTATTGAGCGTGTCCTAAAACAAACAACACACATCAGACCCGTGTGCTCGACTGCAACTGTGCATTTTTTTGTCTGTTTATGGATTGTGCGCTTGTTGGTGTGCTTCAGTGTCGAAGAGCATTACAACAGTGATAATGTAACAGCTGGAGTGCTGATGAAAAAAGTTGAGCCAATTCCTTCCACCCTTCTGCTCTGTTCCCTGCCAACTCAACAGATTTCCCCTCCTTCTTCCCCTGTTGCAAACAGTGTCACTTTTTTCCCCACAGTGTCCCCGTCTTTCCAGACTCAGCAAGGTCTAACGAAATGGCTTTAGCATGGCTGACATTCAATCCATATCGTTATTCCCATTCATCTCTCTCTCTCTCTCTCTCTCTCTCTCCTTCTCGCTTTCTGTCTTTGCCTGCTTTCCTCTGCCCCCCGCCCTCCCATCACCCTCCCCCTCTGAGTTTTGCTATATTTATTTCAGTGAAGTGTTTCTAATTTGGCAGGGGTCCAGGCCTGGCCGGTTCTCTCCATGACTGCAGCTCTTGTCTCAGCTGCTCTCCCCAGCTGGAGCTCCTCTCTGCTGGGTCCCGAGCTCCATCTGGGCCCCTGTTTTCTTCGTGTGTGTGTGTGTGTTCGTGTGTGTGTGTGTTCGCGCGTGTGTGTTCGTGTGTCCGTGTGTGTGTGTGTGTGCGAGTAGCGTATGGCAGTTTGTCTTCATGGAGTTGGGTGTTTGGAATCCAGATAGGTGTCTGTCTGTTGTTAATTCACCACACTGACACAGACCTCCTAAGGTCAGCTGTCTGTCAGCTCCAAACTCAGCTGGAACAGTGGCTGTTCGGTCTGTCAACAGCTCCCTCTCCCTGTCGTCAGCATGCCATCTTTAGCACTAAAACTAACTTTAATCCCCCGCTGACCTCTTCGCTCCTTTTGTGTTTACACTGCTTCAATATGAATGAATCAAAGGCATCAAACATGGACCGCATGCTGGTTCTTACATTATCGAGGTGTTTCCACTCTTCTGCCCACTCTCTGTCTGTAAGACGATGGTCGATCACCTCCTCCTGACGAGCGCCGTGCACTGCTGCAGCAAGAACACACAAATTACAGTAGGAAGCAACCTTTTTTAGACTGTTATTAAAATCTACCCACAAAGTCCTCAGCAAAAATGAAACAACACCACATTTAATTCATGACCACTTCTCACATCATTCAGTTAACAGACACAACTTTGGATTGTTTTTTTGTTATTGTTGTTTGTTAGTTGTTTGTTTTCTGTAGAATTGACCTGAAAACAAGTATTTTTGCAAATTGAAGTTTAATGTTTTTAAATCATCTCCACCAAATTGAAAAATAAACAACAACAGTTTTTCGTATCAGTCTCTGCACAAAACCCTGGCAGCCTCGGCTTCATGTCTCTATGCGACTTTAAATGAGGGGTGATTCAGCTAAGAACCTCTTTCCTTCAGGGAAAGCAGAAGGGAGGCATATATGGCGACCACTGGTGACCACATGGGCATGTATGGCTGTGGTCTTTATATAGATGCACTGCCACAAGGATTATTACAGTGGACTGACAACTGGCCTTTGTTCCCCACATACATGCTACACACAGTCTTGACCATGTATCTGACAGCCACATGCGACAGCGGAGCTTCAGTTCGGACCAATCACACGAACGCAGTTGTCTACCTGTCTGCCGATGTCTATCTCGGGCGTCGCGGTGCTCGGTGTGTCTGTAAGCATCCCTGTACTGGTGTGCCAGGGCCATGTCTTCGAGGCGATAGTGTTGGGGTCCCACTTGAGGGTTGGGCGGGTGCGGCAGGCCGTTGGGAGGGTGCGTGGGGAGGCCGTTGGGAGGAGGGTGAGCAGGGAGTCCCGTGCTGGGGCTGAAGCGCTGGCTGGGACTGATGGTGCAGGGCCTCTTAGCCAGGTGCTCTGGGTGCAAGCCGTCCCTCTCTGAGCTGTCTTTGGTCCTGCAGAGGAGGACAGCAGAGCGGGTTACAACACGAGTGAATGGTAAAACGCTCAGCTGAGTTTCGAAGGCTGAAGAAGAAACCTGAAGGTTTAGTTTGCCACGACTTAATGTGGCAACTATTTTGTGGGAAAACAGACATTTTTTACTCACTAGATAATGTTGGGTATTCACAGTTTGCAGTATACAGTATCAAAGTGTAGCTCTCAGCAAATGGAAAATTGAAAACAGCCTTTTAAACAGTTTTTTGTTTTGTTTTTTAAAGCTGGATGAAATCTTTAACCAAGGGTGTTTTTGCAACACTGAGTAATGTAGAATGCGTAGTTTATAAAGTATATTCCTCAACAAAAAAAAACATCCTCTTGATTATTCATTTGAGAAAATGACCTTGTACATTTGGGATCAAAAGCTCAATACTAACACAATGTTTGATAGAAATTCTACAGAGTTTATCACTTAAAGAAAACATGAGGTTTTGGATACCTGGCCAAGCTCTGTCTCCAAAAATAGATAGGATAATTAGTTCCAAAATACAGCGTCCAATAATAGAAACTGTACCTGTTTGAAGATTTGTCTCGGTAAGAGAACAAACTGCCTTTTTTCAAAGATCAAGCACTCCCATATGGCTTGTGTCAATATGCACATGTGTCTGTGTTTCCCTGCTGAGAGCTGCTACAGTACGGCAGAACCTCTCCAAAGCCTCTGCACATCTGTACGCCATATGTATCAAACAAAACCAGGTCCAACTGTACACCCTTCGACTCGGGCTCTTAATCTGAATATCCTTCAGCTGGGCTTAGATTGCAAGTCTTACCCCCCCACCCCCACCCCCCCACCCCTCCCTCCCTCCCTCCCTCTCACCCTGCTCTCGGGCTTAAGGGGCAAAATGGGTTGAATGCTGTGTATTTGGCAGATGTTTAGAGGCATTCATTTGTGTCTGTGTACTTTCAGTGTGTATCTATGCGTGTGTGAGAGGTTGTGTTTTCAAGCCATCTGGACAGTTTAAATGGGAGTGTTGATATTAATCTGTTTAGCTGGATGGCAATAGCCAAGCATTCGGACGGAAATCACTCTTTATCATCCCGGGGATCAAAGGTGAATAAATGCAATGCCCCTCCATGTAGATAATGTGTGTTTGTATGTGTGTTTACGAGTGTTTATTAATGTGCGTGTGCATGCGTGCGTGTGCACGCGCACGCTCACTCTCAGCTCTGGATGTGTATATTGGTGCATGTCGGCTACACTCGCTCACATCCCTGGCTGCAGCATCTAACAAATCAGAGGAACAGCTGGCGCGGCGCAGGCCCCGACCCCCTACACACCCCCTCCGCTGAGTCCCGCCTGCTGCGCATAAGCCAGAGGTCGGAAGGCGGAGGTGTGCGGATTACAGTGGGATTGCGCGTTCAGCTCCGACTCCTCTTCCCATTCAAAGCGCTGCCCACTGCCCACCTCCCTGCACCCCCGCTCAGGACGCGCTCAGTGTTATGGTCAGCACATCGCCATCTGGACACATCCCTGACATATGGGCAGCTGCTGGGAGCCCACAGGTCAGGCAGTCAGAGAGAGCGAGTGAGAGCCAGCGAGGGGTGTGAAAATGATCCAAAAAAGAAAGACGGTGTCAGGGAAAATAAATGGGAAGAAAGGGAAATGCCAGTTTGTTCTCCCTCGTGTCATCTTGTCAGCTGTTTGAATAAAGCAAAGTAACGGGAAGAAAAATGGGCAGCGGTGAACTCTACTTTCCTGTAGGTGTTTCTGCCTGTCTTTGACTCGATATCTACTGTACTTCACACCCTGCTCTCTTCTCCGGCTCGCTGTCTTCTGCTTCCTCGTGTCTCTTTTTCGTTTCGTGGTCTGCATTTATCTCAGTCCTCCTTCCCAGACAGCTGGCAGAGCCAGTCTGGCATCAGGGCTGCCCAGACTTCTGCCTCCCGCACAGAGGATTTATAGCCTCCCCTTGATGCTTGGCTTTGAGAAATATCCTAAATAAATTCATTTCTAACCATTTTGCGTGTGAATACCAGCCAATGTATGTGCACTTCTGAAGTCTGTATTTTCTTCTGTTTTAATGAAGAGATGCTACCTGTCAGGGGTCCTTCTCTTGCCGTGCTCATTCATCTCCAGCATGATCTCAGAAGAGTCGAGGGGCGAGCTGGCATTGGCATCCAGGAGTAGCTGCTCATGTTGAGCCAGATACTGAGCTGGAGTCTGTTTGGCCAACCTGGCACAGTGAAGTAATTCCCTCTGCAGCAGCGGCAGGTTCGCCTTCAGTGGTAAAAAAACAAAAGATGGAAAGCAGACATCTCTGATTAGGAATGAAATAGGCTGTAGCAGGAAGGCTATAGATTTATTGAGCCATGTAAATGTAAAGAAGAGTGTTAGGAGAGGTACAAACTCCTGGTGGAACAATAGATAGATGGGGTGAGAGTGAAATAATGCCAGATTAGGGTGATAAAAAAGGAAGTGATAGATGAAGAGACAGGATGAGATAAGACAGGTCCCTTGACACATTCCTCCACCCTGTGTCTCACTCTCTTTCTAGGGTGTGCTGCTGTGTGTATTGTGTCTGTGTGTACGTGCATGTGTGCGTGTGAATGTGTGTGTAACAGCGCTGTCAAAAAGCTCTCTCAGACCTGTCTGGTTGATATAACGCAGCTATTGCTGCAACGTCCCAGATGTAAGGGATCATCACACCCCAGGAGGTCTGACACACACACAGACGCACACACACTCTAAC
>JAUESF010000001.1:16818930-16828974 GCA_032274765.1 Malacoctenus tetranemus | reverse complement strand
CACACACACACACACACACACACACACACACACACACACACACACACACACACACACACACACACACACCACTGGGAAAAAAACAGAGTGGAGGGGGGTTGGGGGTGGGGGGGGCATTCATGTGACAGGTTAGAGAGAAGCTTTGACAGTTTCTCCATTTAGCCTACAGCCAGCTCATGCTGGAAGCTGCAGAAATAAATACCAGCTACTCCTCTGGGACACAGGGCGACTACAGGACGCCGCCACAAAAACAGAGCGCGTGGACGAAGAAAGGGAGCAACTGCTGTGCCAATAACATGCTGATTATGTGAGCTAATTGGCAAATTAAGATGACCCGCTGTCGTGTCATGGTCAAAGGAAGCGGAGAGCAGCCACGGCCGCTACAATGAAGTAGTAATTAGGGAAAATCTCTGGGTTTGAAGTTAAGATTTATAACACTTTCTCAAAAGTTGATGGCAGCGACAGCAGATCTGTGGAAGAGTTCTTAAAAAAAACGTAATAGTGTACTAAATTAGGTTTAAAGTCTCAAAAATTATTTGAAAATTAAATTATGGTCACATCAGATTTCTATTCATTTAAAATACAGCATAATAACAGTAAACCTAACAGTAAATCATGTGTTTTTTTCATTTGTGAGAATATGACTAAATTAGATTCAGATGGTTTTAGCTGGCAGACAAGGATTGTCACACAACCTCAAGTCAAAAGGCACCAAACAAAATGAAAATAAGAAAGACAAGTTTTCAATGCACTTTGACTTTCTCTCTGAAATGACTTAAAAACGTTATTTTTTTCTGAGCATTTAAGAAAAGTCCACAAAGTAGTTGCCAGCAAAGCAATGGTGTATGAAAAAAGGGAAGTGGATTATGTTATATAAAATCATGTTATATTTTTGCACTCAAAAGGAAACTGCTGTGTGAGAATCTTTGGTTGCGAAATCAGTGGAATTGATTTCACAATCTTTACTTTGCTAACTTGATATTTTCCATGGGAATCAGTTCTGCAATGTCGCTAGCAAACTCCTAAACAATGCCTTACAGTGTCGACTGCCTTCGCGACTTTTTAGCTGGAGACCAGCAGCTCGTGTAGGGAAACAGTGGCCCTGTGCAGCGATAGCTCTGACACATGTCTCCCATGTCTTCCTGTGTGTCTGAAAGCTTTTAAAGTCACATGTATGGACGTCTTCCTCCTTATAGCTCCTGGAGGTCTCGAATATTACTAATGGAACGGGCAATGACTGAAGTAGTACTTGAAAGACTACCATCAAACACAACCCCTGTACCCCACTGAGACTGGGCGATAAGTAGCTCCTCAAAGTGACCACTGCTCTTTGACATATCCAGAAAATCTCTGACCTTCCCCCTTTCTACACTTCAAATACCTTTAAGAGGCTAAAACATCCATCTCCTGGTGAAATTAGTACTTTACACAAGCAATACTTTTATCAGACGGGGGAGAGTTTGCCTGCGTGTGCGTGTGTGCGTGTCTGGGTGTGTATGTGTGTGTGTATGCATAGAGACAGGCAGAGGAAGGAAGGCTGGAGCCGAGATTAAGGTCTATACAACTAACTGGTAACACAACGGCACTCAGTGGCTCAGCCTCCTATTTGAAGAGAGACGGAACCATCTGTGTGGCACAGGATCTGTTTCCAGGAGATAACGGCATTTTTAATTTCACAAATACTGTAAGGAGCGGGAGAGAGAGAGAGAGAGAGAGAGAGAGAGAGAGAGAGAGAGAGAGAGAGAGAGAGAGAGAGAGCGACATGCCTTCCTTCCCAATCTCTGCTTGCATGTTCCTTCCCCAGACATCCAAAGAAGACCACTTTAGAGTGGAGGCCTCAGTGATTCCAGCCTGTGTTCCTCTGTGCTTGTTTACTCCTCGCCTGTGATAAAGGCCTCAGTGCGGGGCAAGAAGGAAAGGGAGGGATTCATTATATCAGGTAGCGGCAGCGATATGAACTTCCCATTTTCTCTGCCCGCCTGTCCACTCGGTTTGATTAAAACAGAGCGCAGCGCTACTGTAGATTAGCCCAGCTGTTTCCTGTGTCTGCCTCTGATCTGAGCACACTTCCTGGGGTGCAGCAGAAGAGGTGAGAGGGTAGAAGGTGCAGCAGGGAGAACGGGACAAGGAGGAGGAGGAGGAGAGGGTCAAAAGCAGGTCGCAGGTCAGCGGGCAAGCGAGGAAGCAAGAGGTGAGGAGGCAGAGCAGGAGGTGAAATAGACACAAGAGAAGGAAGGGAGGTGGAGGAAAAGCGAGTGTGTTTTTTTTTTTCTGCGCTGTAGTTGTCAGCGATTCAGGAACGTACCGCACATGCGAATTAATCGATGTTGTGACATTTGTTTGCAACTGCATTCACCAGTGAGCGTGTCTGAGCTGGAAATGTGCCTCCCTTTAGAAACGCGTAATTGAGGGTGCAGTTTGTCAATGCTGTACATGTTGATGAAATTTAGCGAAATGAAGAGCCAATTCAACAAATAATTTTCAGAAATGCTCGGCGAGAAATGGCGAGCTTTTACCCTTGAACGTCACAGATATGGTAATTTGAGCGTTTTGCTTGCTCCGCAGTACAAATATGAAGCAGACACCTGATTATTCCAGTGACTGGAAGTGCTGCTTTATTTACCAATAAACAAATGCTGTGTTCATGAAGTTGTCTTTGACATTCTGAGCATCTGTTGTGTAGGAAACAGAGCAAGAGTGAGACTGTTGCCACCAATTTGTGTTTTTTTTTCTTCTTCTTAACGTGGCCTCCACCCTCTGCTCTGCTCCCACGCTGTGGCGTCAGCAGGCCCGCCGTCCAGCGAGTGTGTTTCTCATTCCATCAGATGTTGGGAAGCTGCTCGCTCCTCGACTCTCGTCTCTGACATTCTCCATCTCCCCAGAGAGGCTGGCCAGCCTTGTCGCAGTAATGTCAAACACATGTGGAACAGGCCAGCGCCGAGCGGCCCGACACACATACGCAAGACGAGGCAGGAGGCAGCCAGAACCACGCTGGCCTTTCCCACTGTGTATCAGCATTAAACACAGCAGTGGAACTATAAAAGATTCTGCGCCGGGATAGTCACTTCATCACTTGCTCCCATTTTTTTTTTTAACAGAAGACACACAATTTACACATCAATGTTATTAAAGTCACTGGAACTGCATGGAAAGTACATTACGTTTCCATTGCGAGCATCAATTCTGCAGATGACTGCTGGAGAATCATTTTCCCTGAGCGCCGAAATGCCAAAGAACAACTAACAAAATTCAAATAAGCTGTGAAAGTCTCTCCATCACTCCTGTCTCCACTTTTGTGAGCCTCCAGTTGTTACTTTTTGCCCTAGACACACACGCAAACACACATGAAGGGTTGCAGCAGCTCGACCACTTCTATTAGAGGAGTTATGACCTCAGCTGCTTCTGCAGTTTTTTTTTTTTTGGGGGGGGGCTTCTTTTTAAGATCTTTTCTGAGCCCTGTGCTAAACAAACGAAGGCAAAAACTTGCGTTTTATCTTATTCTGAAAGGCTTATTTTTTTTAGGCAAGTCTGTCACTTAACACAATAAACTAATGGATGAAAAATTGTTTGTTCTCCAGATCGTGACACTAATATTCATCATGAAGCACGGGAACATAAACAACAGTTTTGTCGTGCTCATATCTGAAACATCCACTTTTCAGATCAAACTCCATCAACACTTGAACAAATACACTTGGAGAGAGTGAAATTTCCTGTTGTTGAACTCGCTGTATACAGCGGTGTGAGACGGGAATATTAAGCTTGTTTCCTTTGTTAAGTGAAGCCGTCTCCCACACACACAAAGATGTAACTATTCAGTGATTAGATTACACGTGAGCTGTGAACTTGGGATCACTGGCAAAACTGCATGATTCAATCATGTCTACCTGCATGTTGTTCTTCAAGTAAGACGCCTCACTAACTAAAAAAGTGGTGATGCAATTTGTACCAAATTGTATTAAGTGTTCGGATGAATATTTCATTTTGTTCTTCTCTCTCCCTCGTACAAAACAAACATTCAGGGATCGAGAGTTTGCACCTGATTCGTGTACAATGAGAGAAAAAGGTTTGTGGGTTTGCAGGTCAGATCATTTGAGCCATAATGCTCCTTTATATGTCCGTTTGTTGACTTCCAGGAAGGCCATGGATACATATGTAAACACATGCAAACACTGGTCCACTGTCTTTGGCTTGTGTCAGCTGCTTGACTCGTCGTGTTTGTGATGGCCCAGGTGCCTGTGTTGTGCTGACCACCTGACCGGGCTCGCTGTGCGCTCGCAGCTCCCCGCCCACCCGAGGCCATCTGCTCCTCTCATTAATTAGGAGACAGCCAGTTTCACCTGCACTGCCCGCATTTAGATCACAATAATTACCACACACACAACGCACAAGCCCACACACTCGCACAGTAAACAAGTGAGCTGTGCTCAGCCGCGGCGGCATCGATTCACAGCGTCGACCGGAGACGGTTCACATGAAGACGATAACAGCACACTGTCAGACTGAGGGGACGAAAAAACCGGTCGGGAGGAAACACGAACTTTCATCATCTTTATCTCTTCTGCCGTCCAACACCTGATCCGTAACTCACTGGAGAGCAAATATCTCGGCACGTCGGTGGGAAAGCTGTCACGATGCACCACACACGGCAGCAATAAAACACTGATAACAAGCAACAAAGTCATAAAGTAAAGGGAAGTACAAGCGAGTGTCTCGTCGATTTGTCCGCGTCTTCGCCTGACGCTGAAGAAGGAAACACTCCCGGTGCACAAGTGGCACGTTTCCTCCTGTGTGTGGAGCGGAGGACTCCCCATCCGTGCACCTGTGGTAGATGGAAACTGAATAAACACTCGGCAGGCCGGGGGTCATAATGAATCGCCTGCCTTTTAAAAGAGACCTACTTAATGATGAAGTGGGGACATCTGCCTTAGCAGGCGGCCGGCCCCACCGGCCTGAGCGATGGGGCTGGCCAGCGGTGGAAGGCGACGGGGGAAAGGGACGCTCGCTTGGCGGTGATGGGGGAGGGTGGGTGGGTGGTGGTGGTGGGGGGGTTGTAATGTGTGGTGAGGCAGGGTGTCTGCACTGCGGTTTCACCTCTGCAACCTCCCCATCCATTGTTCAAGACTATTATCAGCTGTTCAATTATTCAGATGATATTTACCAGGGCCAATTATACAGGGCTCTGTCCTGCAGAGAAAATGGCCAAAGTGTTTTACTGTTGCACTCCCATGCAGCAGCGCGCTGCTGAGGCTGTTCAAGTGAGGCGAGAAGCCTTTGGCTGCACTTGTGTCTTCTCGGGGAGTGTCCCCACTCTCTCATAAGTCTCCACAAATCACACGCTATGATTTAAGCTTTCTAAGTTCTGTTTATTTTCTGCTGTTGCCATGGTATTCCCATCAAGCATCCCCCCCCACCACCACCACCACCACCTTCTACTTGGTCCTCAAACCCAAACAGCAGACACTGATGATGCACCACATGATGTGGGGAGGCTACTGGAAGACGCGGTTCAATTCAGGGTAAATTGTGTCACTTGACATCGGTCACCTTCATCCAGCCCAGGCACACACTAAGGTTCGGAGGACCAGAGGTTTTGGATCTTCACTTCATCTCAGCATCACTTGACTGTGCAGCTCAGACTCTTTGAGCAGACACCTCATCACATGTCTCCTCTGAGAAAGGTCTCAAAACGTGTTCAGAAAAGTAAAACAAAATCTAAACAACATTAATTACTCATATGTACCTTCATGTATATCAGCTGTCAAAGTTCGACTATTTTGCACTTTTTTTCAGCTTTAAAGAGGCGTGGATGTCCTGTTGTCTCCTCCTCAGCAGCCTTCGATAAACTACAGCATCGTCCAACAAGAACATCAATTCCTTCATAACGGGGATTTCGTTGTATTTTTCACTGTAATACGAATCAACTCAGAAATGACACGAACCCAAAGAAACGCATCCTCATCTTCCCCCCGACAAAAAAAAAACACGCGCCAGGCGCCACACAGAGAAACACGTTGACCGGACAATGAAAGTTTGAACTTGCGATTTTTCCGCAGTTCTGAGCCTTTAAAATATGAACCACGTCTCCCGCTGCTCCTGCGAGGCTGCCAGCGCGATTACAAACAACTCACGTCAGCAGCAAAATGAAAGAAAAAAAAAAGATTGGAGCGATTTGCTTGAACGCGAGGGTGCAGCTTTTACTTACTTTGTTGAAGGTCGAGGTCAAGCTGAGGTAACTGTGGTGGCGATAATCCGCGCCGGAGTTTCCTAAAAACAGACTCTTATATCGCCTCGACCCTCATCGTCTGAGGTGGGAATAAAGAAGAAAAGCCTTGGCTGAGTTATTCCTTCTGTTCTGCCTCTGAAATATCGGGAGGGGGGAAAAAAACACAACAGTCTCTCACATATGAAATTGTTTTAAACTTCCCTTTGGGGGGAGGAGGGGGGGGGGTTCAAACGGGGTCTTAACTTTCCGGGTTCAATAAATTATGAGGTATTTTTTTCTTCTCAATCATATTTTTTCTTTTAAAAAAGGGAAAGAACTAAAGTCAATGGCAGGTCTCTGGGATCAGCAAGCGAAGCGATGTCTTTGGTTGATGCAGTCTGCTCTTCTTGTTTTGTTTTCCTTCTTCTTTTTTTTTTCTAAAGCAGTTTGTTATTTTGACGCAAATCACAACTTGTCCCGGTCTCGTAAATCCGCTCTGTGGCTCATTTTCAACATCCCAGGCAGAATTTCAACGGCGCAGTTTCTACTGTTCAAAAAGAAGGAAAAGTAAATTCGTCCCTTTTTTTTGTTGTTGTTGATTTTCTCAGAGAAAGCGCTCTCCTCTGTGAGGAGTGCTCCCTGTCCTTGCGTCTCCCGATTCAAACGCAGAGAGGAGAGAGGTGAATCCTCCGGCTCCGCAGGGTGCGTCTGTTATTCCTCCAGCAACTTTGAAAGCCGTCTTCTTTAGTTCACAGTTCAGGAGCGAGTCCTTGTACATCCGACAGCGTGAACGCAGCTCGGTTCTTTCTTTGTTTCTTTGTTGTTGTTTGTTTTTTTTCCTCAAAAGCACAGTTTCTGCGCACAGACTCCTCCACAGCTCCACGGTTCTCTGCGCGGCACAGCCGACCTCTTCTCCCCCTCCTCCGGCGCGCGGATCCTGCGCTGCTCCGAGCGGTCTTCAGGTGGTGGTTGGAAAGAGCTTCACTTCACCCCGATGGGAGAAATTTAAAGGAAGAAAAAAAAATCGCACTCAACCGAGCATGGCGGGCGGATTATTTCCTCGACTAATTCACAATTTTGGGATTATTTTTTCTTGGACTTGTTTTGTCTTCAGTGATGAGTGGAGCTGAGCTGGCGGACCCAGTGTAACCGCAGCGGCTCTCTCCTCCTCCTCCTCTCTCTCTCTCTGTCCTCGCTGTAGCCTTCTGTCTGCGTTTAAACACCATCTGGAGCTCCTAACCCCGCTCTCTCTCTCTCTCTCTCTCTCTCTCTCTCTCTCTCTCTCTCCCTCCCTCCCTCTCTCTCCCGGGTACCATCAGAGACAGGAGAGCTGGCAGCTATTGTACAGGAATCCTCTCTGAATTGAAAAGGATCCAAATTGAAGAGTGCAGACCGCATATTGGAGCGAATTATTGAAATTACTCGAAATGTTCTGTACACGGGTTATTTGCACGCACGTGTGAGGAACTAAATCAGTCAAACTGGGCAGTAGAATAGTTCTCTAATATGAAACAAATACAAATTGATGCAGGATTTTTATTTAAAAAACCAAACAATCTTAATGGAGTTGCTTCTTTGACTTCCAGCGCGCAAAATTAAACAGAACACACCCCAATAATCGCTTCCAGTGTCAATCAGCGCCAATAAAAACGCATGAAAGGCTGAGTGAAATGTGACGGCGTCAGTCCCGCTGTCTGCCCGTGGGGGCCGCTGTTTCCTCATAACACGGCAACGCGGACAACAGGAATCTGCAGACTATATTTACTTTAACACTTGAATAAAATACGAGAACAGGTTTCTGAGAGCCCAAGTCATTAAGGACGCGACGGCTGTGTGCTGGTATGTGAGCGCACAGCAGCCGCTGCAGCAGATTTCTTTCAAATCTATGAACTAGTTTTGTAGAGTTTCTGCATTGTAAGGTGCTAAAGTCAGTTGAATGGTAAGTGAAGATGAAAGATTCATCTATATTGTAGATAACAGCAATTGTTGTTCTAGTATGAACCTCACATCCTTTTGTTTTTGTTTGTTTGATCATGTTTGATAAAGAGATGTGCATCTTTATTGTTAAAATGAAGTTACACCTTTAAGGACCACATACATCCATGTTTTAATAACATGGCAGCCTTTGTTGCATGTCGCATTAGTTATTTTTTAGGGGTGCGTGTGACAAGAAAAAATAGGATAAAGAAAAAATTATTTTAATAATTTGTCAGTTCTGCTTTTATTTAGTAATCAATGAATTACTCATGTGATAAAATGCCTCAAAATCCTTTTTTAATTGACAGTCGCAGCTTTTAAAAGCCAAAAAGAAGTCATCAGATTGCTCAGAAATACTGAACAAAAGCCCCAAACTGAAAGCCACTTTGTAAAGGAAGAAAAAAAATCCCATTTCTACTTTTGAAGGTCAGAGGCAGTGACAGATCTGACACTTGTTCCTCCATTAATTTTCTGTTAATCCACAAAATTGATGACAGCTCCTCACTTTAGCGTGGCTAGAAAGAGAGAAAAAAATAGACTGTAGACTTTTGTATTTACTGAAATGAGCGTTTTTGTACCCCTCAACTGAAGAGACAAAAAACAAATATGTTCACGAGACACAGATAGAAATTGAAAATGGCAGGTACAGTACAGCTGGTCTCTCTGTAGTGAGAATCCTCCACCTGGCCACACTGGTCTGTTAGTCCCTGAGCCCCACCCACCTGCCCTCTCTCTGTCACACACACACACCCCACACACGCATAGCCATGGAGGGGGGACAGTAGACAAAGCTGACACCCTCCTGACCCCTCCTGTGTCTGCAGAACAAACAGAACCAGCTTGTAAAGTACACACAGACAGCTGCTGTGCCCCGACTCCGGTCTCACCAGCCTCAGCCTCAGCCGAGCACAAGCGCTGCCTTCATACGGAGATGAGAGGTAAAATTGAATGTTCAAAAGGCGATTGGATAATGTGAGCGGACACGCAGGAAGAATCTCCGGCGCTCTTTGATTGAAACTTGATCATTTTTCCTGCACAGAGAATGAGGAGGGAGAGCTTCACACAAGGCACGGTTTCTGTTTTAAACAGTATATTGGTTCCTGCCTGCTGCTGTGAAGGTGATCAAACTCATACACACACACACACACGGTGAAACACTGAGGTCACGCAGGTAGAGAGATGCAGCGGTCATGGCAAGCTGAGACCTAATCTTGCAGTTTGTGGTGCAACATTGTGAAAGTCCAGCTCTCCAAGACACCTGTTTTTCTCTGCCGGTCATGGACCTGAGTGGATGCGTACACATGCACCACTGCGAGTGTCCCATCCTTAGTCTGTTACTGTAGGAGGTTGGTTTGCTCCCCTGCACACAATACGGAAAACAGAAGTGTGTGCAGAAGTGTGTGTGTGTGTATTTGTGTGTGGCCATGAATGACAGAAAGGTTGGCGATGGGGGCTGCATCCAAAGAAAGGATTCCTGTCAAGGTGACAGCTCTGAGATTGACAGGATGCTATTCTCCTAGGGAACGGCGTCAGTCAACCTGTCAGCCTCCCTGTACGACAGCCTCTCACTCCTCTTAATTTGGCCTTTTGTTGAGCGGTCACCGGGTTAGCGCCGACACTCCATGTGGCCAGCCTGATAAACTGCACAATGAAATGCACACAAGGTGGGAACCTCGCTTCGATGAACTCGCTGTACCATAATAGTGCGACTGGAAGTCCCTTTGATGGCATTAATGACGAAAACAGCTTTGTCTCCCCTCTTCCTTTCACTCCTCTATCTCTCTGTCACCTCACACACACACACACACACACACACACACACACACACACACACACACACACACACACACACACACACACAC
>JAUESF010000001.1:16667365-16682397 GCA_032274765.1 Malacoctenus tetranemus | reverse complement strand
CGATTTCAGACATTTTCAGACGAAAGCAGCAGTTTCGTAGTGAATGTAGCCATGAATGTGCACCTACCACTGAAGCCGGGGGTGAGCTCAGCCAGACGCAGAGAGTAAAATTTAGCTGGCTGGGTCAGCTTCAAGATCTTCAGATGCTGCTCAAAGATCTCCTTCCTCTCCTGCAAAATTCACAAACTACAATCAGCTGACTTCAGTGAACAGTATGAGGCCAAATAATGTAGCAATGTAAAGGCAAAAACAAAAGTTATCGGACAGAGTGAGAGTTTGTGATAACTCATTAAAGCAAAGTGTTTGATTCAAATAGGTTGCATAGTCCATGCATGCATTCATTAGGATCTGAGATTAACTTGTGCTTATTTCCTGTACCATATGAATAAAGACTAGCAAAAAATAGAAACAGTATTAGAGTATTGTGCGTCTTGCATGTACCTGCAGTGTGGGCAGGTCTATAAAGATGTGTCTGTCCAGTCTGCCTGGTCTCATTAAAGCGTTGTCTAAAATATCTGCTCTGTTAGTGGAGGCCAGGACAATGACGTGGTCGGTGGTTCCCATACCTGCAGGGAGAGGAAGAGTTTGAAACACCCTTATCGTGTCTGACGACCGACCAGAAAGCTCTGACGGCACCGGACTCTACTCACCGTCCATTTCCACCAGCAGCTGGTTCAGAGTCTGCTCCTCTTCAGTGTTGGAAAACCCCGACATGTTTGTGGAGCGCTTCTTTCCCACAGCATCGATTTCATCGATGTAAACGATGCAGGGCGCCCGAGCACGGGCCTCCTTGAACAAACTCCTGACCCGAGCAGCTCCGAGACCTGTGCAGAAAATGTACCCCCAAAAATGGATCCTTAAATGCTGGCTGGCACAGAGAGAGTGGCTAACAGTGAAACGTTTATTATCATGATGTCACACAACATTAGAAAAATATTCAGGTGTGTTTAATTTTAAGACAAAATATAGATTCTTTCTCCACACATACTTGTTCACTTCTCTTCTGGAACCCCAATACCCAACTTGGGACAAGTGTTGACCTGTGCTAAACTATGTGAACCTGAATGAATTAGCCAGCTCGTGGTTTAGAGTTTTTAATGTCTTTGTGGTCAAATATCTGAAGGTACACTGATCTTTGTTATTATTTATTGTTATCTTTGCCTTGGGAGGCGATGGTATGCCCACTGTCCTATTTTGTTCTCCTGCCTCCTCAGAAAAAGCAGTTGTTGGCTGCTGCTGTCACTGTAATAACTGCTGGTACTTTTTGTACATACCTCCAATGACCTCCACAAACTCTGAGCCAGCCATGGCCAGAAAGGGCACCTGGGCCTCTGTAGCCACGGCCTTAGCCAGCAGGGTCTTCCCACATCCCGGGGGACCAAGCAGCAATGAACCTTTGGGAACTTTGGCTCCCAGCTGGAGGTATCGCTCTGGATTCTGTCAACAGATAAGAGCTTCACGGTGAATAACAGACTGCAAAAAGGACAGGAGACTGCACCTGTGAGAGTGGGACAGTAAATACAAGGAGCCAACATTGGATTCTTGAACTCCTGCAGTTAATAAATGTTTATGTCCGAGGAATTACACAAGATTTGACTCAAGTCTCTTACCTTGAGGTAGTCAACGAACTCTTTCACCTCCATCTTGGCCTCATGCATCCCTGCTACATCTTTGAAACTCACACCTTTTCCTGATTTGCCATCCACAATAGTGAACTTGGCCATCTTAAGTTGATTCTGTAGAGGAAGTTTTAATATGTAATCATTATTTCAGTGTAATATACAAAGTGCGTATGTTTTTTTCTATGTCGTTTGCGTGTTTCGTATGTGACTCACAAAAGCACTGAAGCCGCCTTCTCTGCCACCCATGCCTGCAAGTCGGAAGATGTACCAGAGAATCGCCACGGCGATGGCAGCCATTCCCAGGGCATAGACAGCACTACAATGTGAGCAGATGAATACAGTTTGTATTGAATCTCCACCAAGTTTACAAATGTGAAGAAACATGGCAAAATAAAATAAACCCAGAGTGCAACACATAACATGATTTACTTGCCTCAAAATAAAAGCATATATCACACTCAGACAGACCTATGTATTTTAAAACATTGAAAACAACTTTCTTTCATTACTTCATTAATTTGCTGACTTTTTTAGAAGGTTACCACAAAGCAAAGGACTATTGAGGTCCAGTACATATCTAAATCACGACAGAAACAGCCATGTTAGAACCTGATTAACTTCCCCTTCATGTGGGTTTTGGGAAAGTTTGTTACATGCACAAGGAAGTGTTGCTCTTACTTTCCAAAGAACCCTGTGCGTTTGTAGGACACTGGTATTCTGTCCTTCGTGTCGATGTTCAGCTCCTCTTCAGCCGCTCTCAGCTTCTCCTCAAACTTGTCAATGTTGGCAACCTGCATCCTGTACATGAGTGCGAGTCTCTGCAAGGCAATAGAAACGGCAGTGAACAGGAGAGCAGGCTCAGTTTATTCTAATTTTACCATAGTCAGATTTACTTCACAGTTAAGATGATACAATTCATTCAATAAAAAGCTCTTAAAATATCAATCATAATGGTTGTTTTTTTTTTTTTAAACAAACCCCTACACAACTTACCGGCCTGCCAAAGATAACTGCCCCAGGATGAAGGTAGATCTCCACAATGTCACTCTCAGGAACCACCTGCACACGCGACACCTCTCCTTTTGCCAACATCTCGTTGACAAAGTCGTTCCAAGAAATATTGCCACCGCTGGTATTGATGGAGTTCAGGAGGCTCATGATGAGTGCTATGATAAAGAGCGTCCGCAGGCGCTCCCGGTACATCTGATCCTCCTGCTCACGACGCTTCTTCTCCTCTAAAAATGAAGTCAAGTTAGAGGAAAATTGCCTGATAAAAATGAAACCGATGTGCTGCTGAGGAGCTGCTCCTTTACCTTCATCTTCCTCTGGGGTTTTTCCTTTTGGTCCACCACCTTTTTCTTTCTGTTGCTTTGACTGAGTTGAACTGAAGTAGTTTGTTGCTCCTGAAATCATTGATTTTTTTTTTTTTTCAAAATAAAGGGATGAATGCTGGTGAAAGATACGGGTTATTATTCACTAGGAGGATCATTACATCCTTACCTAACAGATTAAGTAAGCCAACAGGGTTGTTCATCAGGTTTCTTCTGATTAAGTCTCTACTCAGGCCCAGCAGGCCGGGGCTCAAAGGCCTGTGGAGGAGACTCTGGAAGGGAAATGCAGTGGCAGGAATGAAGACATCAGAGAGTTTAATGTGTGTGATGATCTGTCTTTGTTCGTTTGTCCTGTGATAGCCTGGTGATCTGTCCAGGGCAGGGGTCTGCAACCTTCGTGGCCACAATGGTCACACCTATAATCAAGGCTGTCTGGGGCCACATAAACAGGGCCCTATTTAAATTTGAAATGATATTGACAGTTCTAAGGTAAAGCACAGTTTTGCCTGCTTATTAAAATGAAATCACATTGTAGGAAGGACGTGATACCCGTGATAAGCTATAGTACTTGCTTTGAAGCTCAGGGACAATTTTGCTAATTTATATTGAGCATAAACTTTCAGCAATCGGTCCAGCTCTAATTTATGTTCTTTTACACTTTTCCCATTCAAGTTACTGTCACTCAACAACACCAGGTTTCTACTACCAGCCATGACTTTAAGAAGCAAGTATTTTCCTGGTTTCGCTGCGATCATCGTTCACTCCCTGCTGTGTTTTGGTCTTACCTTGATGAGTTTGAGCGGCTCATCTGTCACTGTCCGTTCGGGCTGGTGGAGCAGCGTCTGTCTGACATGAACACGCCTGGAAAGCACCTCTCTCGCACTAACACTGGATGCAGGCTTGTTCGCTAACACATGAGAGCTCCTTCTCAGCAGAGTCCACAATAACCCTCTGCTGTGCTTTCGACAAGCACTGCCGCCGTGCGACAATAACAACGCGGACATTGCGCCTATTGTTAGTCGAACCAGATATTAAGTTGACAATTGCAGGGCCATAGTTGTTAGTCCTCCGGTAAACTTGGCCTAATAAAGCGTTTGTTTACCTCTTCTGTGCTAGCTAGCAGTTATTCAACTGTGCTGCGAGTTAATCCGTCAGGGGGGATCAGCGCTGCGTCGATCAAGTGCAGGATCTTCTGCGCACTGAGAACTGCCTTAAACCAATAGGTTCAACCTTCATAACTTTTTTTTTGATTGAGAATTGCTATTTTTCTTGCTACTTTTAATATCCTCCAAACGGTAAGCAAAGGTGGAATTTGTAAGTAGAGCACTGTCACGTTGAACCTTGAACTTCAGTCTTCCTTGTTGATCTTCAAGGACCCGAAAGCTGCGTTGGTATCTGCGCATTATTTACGCAACACAACGTAAGAGCCACAAACTCGTCTTACATCAGATTTCAGGCCGTTATGCAGTTAGTAAAACTTGTTGTTTAGACTTTTATATGTTGTTAAATTATTCCCAGTCGCTTCAAATTACATTCGAAGCACATTTACAACAAAGGAGGGGAAAAAATGCTTTTTTACGGCACCGACGCTTCGACTTCGAGAAAATACACAGCCACTTTTCTTTTGCAGTCCAAAATGATTCTGTTGAAAAACTTGCAATTTTCTAGCAGTCTAAAAAGTTTATTTTAAATACGCTTTCTTTTTTTTGAGATTCGGAATTGTGCATCCTAACCTTGAGGGGTGTTTCTTATATTTTGGTTTTGGTCATGACAGTGTTACATGCCTTGAATGAAGATAAAAATATTATCCGAATTTAGCTAATCCAGCAGAGGGCGCTCTTCATAGTGTTCATTTGGGGGGCGTTTATATAGCAGACCTTGGTCTGCTTGTTTTCTTTTTTTCCCCCAAACCAATGCACGGGGATACATGCTGTGTTGCAAATTGTCTGAGTCGACTTGCCCCACTTTGAACGAGGTAAAAATCTACAAGACTATAAGACGTGCAAAAAAAATCTGCTCCAAACCAACGAGCCTGCTGAGTGATAAAGACAATATTATTCTATATAAGAAGCACCAATTCATCAGCAGATTGAGCAGCTTTTTCTCCAGCAGATTCTGATCAAAATACACGCACGTATTCGCTTTGCCGCGGCTGTTGTAAATAATCGCAATCGTAAATAGTGACGTATACAGGCAAGTTTGAGTGACATTTGAAGTAAGCCAATGAGAATAAAAGCTTAATTCATCAACCAATAGGAACTTTCGTACCATTCAGTTGTGTCACACTTCGACCAAGGGTGTGTTTGATTGTATCACCAGCACGCTCAGTTATTCCTCCAGTTTGAGGTTGTCTAGTTAATTCTCCAAATTTCAGTTTCGATCAGTCCTTTGAAAACGCAGGTGTTATACGGTGAGAAATAGTGAAAAGTACTGTTCACACTGAAATTTTAAATTGCCTGCTTGAGCGCTGTGGACCAAGAGCTTTAAAAGTGTTATACATCTTTTGCGTGAATTCTCATTAAAAACAGCTTTCAAAATTGCTTACAATATACGTTGTGTATTATATCCAAAACAAACTTTATTTATTTCAACTGTTTGGCAAAAAGCTGAGCTGTTACAGATCAATATAAAAAGAAGTTTGAAGTCTGCAATAAGTGATACAAAACGAACGTACCCACAGCCTGTACTCCATTTCCTTTTCTAGGTCCTCAAACTATATAATGGAGTGTAGGCTTCTGCTTGTGAAACTGTGATGTGCAGTCCGCCACGTTGGCGCTCTGTTAAAGTTGCTGCTGTTGCAGAAGTGGGCTGATCGGCAGATCCAAAATGGCTTCTATTTCATACTCTTCTGAAAGAGCCTCCGCCCATTGCACCAGCACCAATGATAGCTCTCGTTTCATTCCGGATGCGTTTCCGTCCTGAACGTCCACACACACTGAAGTCAAAGGCCGCTCGAAAACCGCTCGAATGGGTTGGCAGAGAGGATTAAACCGAAACAAGAAAATGCTCTTTTGATGGTTTATGTACAACGAAGCAAGCCTGCCGTTATACAAATGGACTGTTAAAGGTTCGTAGTTTGTGCTGACGATGAAATAACACCGCTGTAAACGACTTCTCGTGGATATTTTAGTGTCTTTTTCTTTGGACGTCTGTTTGTTGGCGTACACGGTTTTAACAAGCTAGCGCTAGCCTCGACTCCGGCGAGCTGCTTATGAGCTGCAATGGTCGCCGCGAGTTTATGCGGATGTCCCTGGGCGAGTCTGTTTTGAACCGAAGACAACAAATGGGACCTTCCAGCATTGGCCGAAAACACCGCGGCGTAGACTAAACGTTGAAATTTCACTTATACTTTTGAAACTGTGGGAATTCATACAGAGGTAAGACCCATTTTACTTGTACTAAACTGCTAACACGTTAACAACAACAAACGGACTGTTGCTACCTCTGTGCCGAGCTCGGGTTGTTGTGTGCTGCGGCAAAGGTCATCAAGTATTATTATTTATCATTTAGCTTTAATTGGAACGTGCAAATGGACATTATTGCCTCACAGTTATATAATGCTGTGTGTCGCACGTTTCTGCAAAAATATATAAATATAATTGAAGGCAAGCTGTTAATTTTGAGCCTCGTCTACATCAAGGTACCTCTTTTTCTAAATACTCGTATAACTGTCAAAAACAATATGGCACTTTTCGAGATATTTCTTTTCAGCAGTTTTTAGTAATTATAAATGGACTGCGGTGAATTGCCACTCCGTGTGAAAGGGTTGGTCTGGATGAGTTTTCGTATTAAAGGATAAAGCTAAAATTTTTGAGCAGTTGGTGCTGTTTACATTGGTGCCACACCTCCTTGGGTATGTAATTCAACAGACTAATGCATCATCGCTGTACATATGTTTTGATAATGGGTATACAGTATACTCCTTGTCTTAGTAGCATATGCAATGTGATATGATAGTCTAGTTTCCTGTTGTTAGTATCCGTATTTATTTCAAAGGAGTGCACCAAATCTTGTATTGACTTCAAATGACACTGTGACTTTGCTTGTGTGGCATTTGATGCAAAACATCATCAGTCTTCCTGCTTTTCCAGTTAGGTGTACATCATAAATTCTTAGCATGAAGCACTATGTCATATCTATTTGCTGATGTGTTCCTGCACTGAAGAAAAATGGATTTGCCAATCATTTGCCTCCTAAAGGAAGTAATGAATCAAGTTATTACAGCAAAGATATGTTAACGTTTTTCATGGTAAAATATTTTTTGAAAACCCCACAGGCTATCTGGATTCATCAATAAGTCTGTAGTTAGCAGCCCAGCTGTGGGGTATACTGATGGATAGCTGTCTCATTTGGCTGAGCTGGCTCAATGGAGTGTGTGCTTTCTGTACTAATAACATGTAAAGGAGGGGCACAAAATTGTGGGATTTAAGATAAGCTGTAGGTGAAATGGAATATGTAGGAGAAATACTTGCCTCCTTGGTGCAGTACCAGTGCTGAGGAAAACACTGCAGTGCCGCTGGTGGTGTTTTCCACCAAGATACTGAGAGTGTTTTAGCTTGTTGGGGCGTTCATGTTGACTACACTGCAGAGGCAGTGATGCATATCTCTGTCTCCCTCGAGCTTGCGTAGGTCCTGTTTGTCTGTGCTATGTTTATAGCCTCGATTCAGAAGGTTTCAGATGCCATATTCTGTTGCTATTGAGTTCTTCGATGCTATGGATATTATGTATAATCTATGTTTTTGACAAATTATAAACTACTTTCACCATACGAACGTCATTATTTATGTGAGTAGAAATAAAGTAATCTGTAGGCGCTGTACATGTCAGCGAAATAGGATCGGATGTTATTGATGTTCTAATAATCAGTTTTTATAACCGAACTTTCAAAGTGTTTTTTTTTAATGAGCAGTGGCAATTGCCTTGCTTCTTGATTCTTGTGACCTCCATGTACCATCCGGTTCACATTATTGATGGCTGTATTTCGCCCCCATTTCTATAAGTGGAACCAGAGAATCAAGACATATCCTCCTCCTGCAGCAGGAAATGGAGTTTGGCTGGGTTAGAAAGGCCATAAGTTCGAGAAAGAAAAGCAGCCAGCATTTCTTCTAATGTTCTACTATTAACAGCAGAACTTATTACGCTCAACTCTTGTCGATGATAGCTATTTTTCCTACAATGGGAATCTTTCTCACCTGTATGCACCACAGTTTGTAAACCTCTGGGCTGCTTTCACATCAGCAATGTTTTGACATGGTTTTGCTGTGTCCTGCTGCAATTTTAAGTCTCTTCTTTAATGTTTTTTTGTACGTGACTGATTGTTAGGTGTATACTGCAGATTTCAAACTGCCTGGATAGTACAAGAAAAGAAAAGCAAAGTCTTAGCATCATGACAGAAATACAACAGTATTGAAAACAAGAGAACAAGACCATCATGATTGCAGTGTTTGGGTGCCTCGACAGTAGCTGTTGCAGGGGACAACAAGATGATTATTATGACCATGGCGCTGAATGACAATCTGTCAGAATCAGTGAATCACTTTCCATGGACTGGCATTGATCTGAGACTGGTGAAACCAAATGGTAAATGAGAGGGCAATTTTAAAAGAAGAGTTTACTGCAGCAAAGGTCCATTGACTTTGTGCTTTAGAGTCTGCCTCTAGAAGGTAATTAATCTGTTGTCTTTTATTTATTAAGTGATTATTTGTTATTTCAGTTCGCTTTCTTTTTCAACTCAGTGTTTTTTTTCTGAAATGAAAAAAATGCCCGCTGTTTGGTTGACATATGCCACTGTATCTTATTATTGTATACCTTTGTCTGAAGACAGTGCATTACAATAAGGGGTGATTGTGACAATTGGGTTTTTCATGTACATCATTGCCTTTAGGAAAAACAAAAAGATGAGATCACAGCCAAGAGATTTTTTTTGAGAATACCTAAATTCAGAAGCAGGTGTGTCTATTCTCATGTCCAGAACAGTGCTTACTAGGGAACTATGAATTAAAATGCCAATGGGATGTTCATCAGTTTTTTAAATAAACCCTACGTTATTTGTTGGGTAGTAAGCTGTAAAAGCAGGCAGCTGCTCAAGAATACTCGAAGGAGCATCTGATTTTAAATGATAAACAACACGACCATTTATAGCCCCCCGATTAGGATCAAATATTTGTAAATAACCTGTCAACAATTTGGCTGAGACCTGCTAGTTTTGGTTTGCTCATGAATGCTGTAATTCATATTCAGCATATTGTTGTTTTACCAGTTGGAATTCTGGTAGAGGAAACCATCATTTTCAACAACCCAAAATGAAAAATATCACTTAATGAAATTACTCTTGCTTGCGTCTGCCTGTCACAGAGGCTTAATACTTGGTCAGTCTCTCTGCTACACCAGCCATTGTCTTGCTTTCATTCGTTAGGGTTAGAATTGAAAGGACGTAAACATTCCAACCATGATTGTTGGGTTTGATGATTACCTAAACATGTGTCTTGGAAAAATGTTTTCTCCTTTTTATTTCAACTCTCTATCAACATGTGTGGAATGTTAAATAAAAGCATGTTTCATTGCCAGGGCTGATATTTTAATCGGTGGTAATTCATCTCCTTGTTTGTGGTATTGATGTATGAGCAATCAAAAATAGCCTCATCATTACGATAACGCCACACTCTGTACTTGTGTTTGTGTATCAGTGGTTGTTGCAAAAACTGGTGGCACCTCTGCTCACGTCTCCCTTATAAGATGTATTATATAATAATAAAGATGCGTAGGTGGCTGGCACTGTATGCAGTATCATTTGCAATCGCTTTCTTGAATTTTGCTTCAAAATCAGCTCATTGAGTTTCAAATGATAGGATATAACAGGTAGTTGTGATGGTTGTAATGGGGAAAATAACCTTTTTGCTGCTACTCCTACACCCACTCTGCCTGTGGTCTGTATATGTAGGCCCTCCCCTCCCCCTCTTGTACTGAGAGTGTGGTCCTGTTAGGTAAACAAGCATGGCTACTCCTATTTCTTGCCTCTTTCTGTCTGTCTCTGCCTTTCCTTTTCTCTGTGGCTACATTTCTGTCTTCGTTCCTGTGCGAGTTGTGTAAATCTTTTATAGCTGCCGTTCTACCACCACAATCTCAGCGGATACTCAAATGGCATCTGAAACCCTTTGAAATTCAGCCTAGTCCTTTGCCCCCTTCTCTATCCTCGAAGCAAAAATGGAACAAAATGGCGGACCCCAATCCTGCTGTTTCCCCCAGGAACTGTAGAGCCTCATTTCAGGGTTTGGGAGGTCCCAATGGTTGATGGTGTCTTTAACTCGTGTTAGGTTCTGCTTACTTGCTAGTCTTCCGCTGCACTACTCTTGATAATATTTTCTCTTCCCCGAGTCTCTTTAACATCAAAGGAAGAGTTTCTTCACTCTGGCATGCTGCTGCTTCACCAGAAATGTGCTTTTTACTGACTTGGCTTTTGATCTTGGAAAAGGAACAGTTTGCACTCTTATTATACAAGGGAAAGTCACTGATATGCTCAATTATTATTTCAGGTGTGCAGAAATTTTTAAAACGTATATCAGTCACACTTCTGCACCCAGGGTCTGAATTGTTGTTCCACTAAAGCAATCATTGGAACACAGGCTGGACTGAAACTTGACTGGTTTGTGATTTTTTTTTATTTACTATTTTAAGAGTCAATTAAATGCATGTAACTTTGGGAATTGTATAACTAACTCAACAATTTGTATATCATAGACAAAAGACTCCCCTGTTTAAAAAAAACTAGTTTATGTGTTCGCAGTCGCTGAGAAGTGCAGTTGGTATCACTATTGGGTAAATGGCAGCATTGCTCAGTTTGGCCTGGCATACTTCTGGAGCATTGTAAACGTGGAGACAGCAGTTGGTGTCTGATTGGATGGCCTAGGAGCAGGAGGCTACGTGGCAGGATGTATTTATCATTTGTATGTGAGATTGGATATGTCCTGAGGTTAGTCGGCCAGGTTTGGGAGTTGATTGCAGAGATGGCTGGCGTGATGTGTCCCTTAAGGGACCACTGTCCTGGTCTCTTCAGCCTCTCACCAACACAGAGAACAAAAGGCAGGCTTGCCTAGACTCTCTTGCTGTTTATGTGCCTTTTATATATATATATATATGCTGTTGTGCAAAGTTGTTTATCACAATACTGCTTAGGTCATTACTCACTGGTTCTTTTGCCTTTTTAGCACACCTTTAAATTATCGCTGCAAGAACCACATATTGAAAATTACATAGGTAAAAGGCAGATCTAAATCTGTTCATCTAATCTTTCTTGTGGAGTGAACTAGAAATGTGGTGAGTTGCAGTTGTTTATTTCAAGTTGGCCAATATTTTACAGTGCCTTGCACTGCTGTGCACTGATGGGGTGTATGGCATGAAATACCACCAGTACTGAGGTAATGTTCCTGGAAAGCAGAATTTCACTGGCTTTCAAGATAACTTATTGGGATGGTGTTCAGTGCTCCTCTCCATATTGTTGATTAGTTCTTAATTAACCTTGTCATTGTTGTGCACTGAAATTACCATAACTGATTAGTCACTTGCGAGTGTCGGCCCTCTTTTTTTTTCTTCTCAACGTTTCAACAGATGAGATATGTCAACTATAAGGTAAACAGTGCAAGTAAAAGCAGGTTTGTTTATCCGTGTATTTTAGAGTCTGGAGGGGTTTAGTGATTTGTTCATAATCAAACATTGTCATGTAGAGATAAATTAGATATTCCAGAGATTTATTGTCTCTTTGTGGAATTTCCTAATGCTGGCCATAGTTGTGCTCAGAGGTGAACAGCTATATCAGTTCTCTTCAGGCCCTTTTGTCCCCCCTGTCGCCTTTTTCATGGTGGGAAAAGGCTATAAACTGAGACAGGGCGGGGGTAAGGGTGCTTGGACAAAATGTTGTGTGGGGGAGGGTAGAGGTGGTGTGGCCTGGCTGAATCTCAATCACCACGGCCCTTCAACAGGGCTGGCCTTTTGATGGGCCAGCTGCAGCCATTCATCCACCCATTTACATTGAAATGCAACAACAGGAAGGGGGGAGGGGACAACTGTGGGGAGATGGGCCTCTGCGCTTGTGCGGGTAGGATGTGAATGAGAAGTAAAGGCATACCTAAATACCAAAGAGAGGAGGTCTGCCTGTCGGGGCCCATGCCCCTGCTCACCAATACATGCAGCCATACTTTGTTTTCCCCCCAGCATGCTGTGGGGCAGTATACCTAACACAAAGGATCTAAGCACCCCTTTTGACCAGTACATGCATTTTCACCACTCAGCTATTTTCTGTCTTTACAGCTGGGCTGGTGGCTGTAAAGGAGTAGTGTTTCATTCAACTGTCGGTGGTAATAGCACTTCATTGTTGCACCTATTGTCAATGCATTTTTCGACTTTGCTTTCCTCATATTCTGTGGGTAAATATTTTCAGACGTTCAGTTTACTTGTGTGTTTTACTTTGTCCAGGTTGGTTTTTTTTTATTGGATTTAGTATAGATTGTGCAGTTCCAAACTCTGGTTTCTTGGTTTGGTGTAATGGAGGTCATACAGTGCTATTGGAGAGAGAAACCAGTTCTGTAAGTCATTAGAGGCATTAAACACAAACTGTATTTCAGACAAATGAGGCCAGTGTGTCATTTTTCTGCATTCATTCAGCTTTCCAGGATAGGTTCAATGTCTTTGGAGGTGCACATGTGTTTGAGAATTATGCTGGGGAATGTGTTGAAGCCACATTCAGATTAAGAGAAATTTTTGGTGCAATGAAATCTCGTTGCACAAGAGCTCAGGATACTAAATATATTTCTTTATTAAGTGACAGGCTGTCTCGCTGGCATGGGGCAATCTACATCATTTGCTGGTTGTTACACTGCCTCACAAAGCCATGGGCCATTTATATTATTTCTGTTAACGGGGCAAAATGCAGATAGTCTGTGGGCCAGTGGGGGATATTTGCAGTGTTGGTTGAGGCGTCACTGACATGGAGAGTGGCAAAACACACATAGCTATTTTATGAAAGTTTTATCCCCATTAAGTCTTTCTGATGCCTCTGAAAGGAATACACTCAGTAAATCAGCTTTGTGCACTCCTGTGAGGAGTCAGCACGTTGCTGTGACAGCTGAACACAGGTGAGGTGGTGTGGGACCAGCTGTATTGGAAACACAAGTGGGCATGCCAAGGTGAAACTGAGAGACATCTTTGCACCTCGACTTCCTCAGTCAAGTTCCAGAGTATTTTTGCATCTTATCCTAAACTGTATTGGTTTTTTTGTTTTGATTTTTTGTGGAATGAAGTTCATTCATTGAAAGCTCATGCATGGATGCAAGTTGTAAAACATTTCAAAATACACCTGTATGTATGTTTTAAAACTTTGTCAAATAAAAAAAATCTGTTTTTCCAGTCATATTTTGCCATTGTAGTTTTCTCAGAAGTAATGTGAAAATCATGTTGTCTCGTCCCCATGACCCCAATATTGTTTGTTGTCACATTTCTTGAGCTGAGTGATTGTCATAGCCATATAAAAGAACACATCTTCAAATACCACAGTCCTCTGTCATTTCTAAAACATTGCTATGTTTGCAGCTATGTTAAGATAATCAACCAATTGCTCGTTTACTTTTGCAACAACACAGAACATCATCATCCCCATCAAGGAAATTATAGCACTGAGCATTGACCAGCAAGTTTTGTTGTCGTTGGCTGTGATTAAAGATGTCATGTTAATTCCTGGTGTTGACCACAGTGAAAGTCAAACATTTACACCAACATTTCAAACATACACACCAATGAAGAAGATTAGTAAGGGATGGTGGTTTTTACAGTTTTCTCAAGGGTATCTTTTCCCCAGTGCTATTGTTTGTTCATATGTTTTTGCAGCTTGTGTTACCTAAGTTGGCCTGGACTACACTTTGGGGAGTGTGGGTAGATTGCAAACCATTCAAAATATATATATTTTTATGATCTAAATAGCCTTTTGAACATGCAGTCTGTGAGCTCTCTCTGAATGCTGACTCAGTCAAAATTACTCTTAGTGCTGGCAAAAATGGTATACCTGATTTGTTGTGTCACACAAGTTTTTGGAACTCACTGTGGGGTAGAGCTGAAGGGGTGACATGCAAACGTGGCGGTGCTGATGTTTTAGATGTACTAGTTTCTCTGTCAATTGGTGGCCACATCCCTGAGGCCTCAGAGGTGGCTGCTAGTTTTTGTATTTATTGAGTGACTGTAAAGCTATAGGTTGCTCAGAGATTTTTCTTGCTTTCAACATTGCATGAGTTTATCGAAATGATTTTAGTTCTTGCTGTGCTACAGTGTCATTGTAAACAAAAAGCAACTGTTGAGTAACTGTTGTGTCCATGAATCGTTTTTGTTGTGTATATTTTCAAACACTTTCCAGGTGAATTGGCAGTGTTTATTTAGTAAATTCCCAATTAAAAAGTGGTGTAGGTGTACACTTGCTTGAGCTTACTAAGAAGAACCAATGTTTGTTGGACTCAGCCTTTCAGTATTTTTTTTTTCTACCTGAACTTACCGGCCACACCTTTTATCTGGAAATGTTTTTACATGATCTAAATGCCATGCTAATTTTAGACTCAACAGCATGGAGAAGTTGTTTGTTTTAGTACCAGTTTCATGAGCACCAAAGCTTCTATTCTGTTGTTGAATTTTATGGCATTGTTCAAGCACTTGTATTTTTGGATAGCCAGTAACAAGATGTGGTATATAAGAGCAGCAATCAGGTGAATGGAGGGATATGGTAGCCAGGCCACTCAAGGGTTAGCAGTGATTCTACTACCATATGAAGTTTAAGAAAAAAACAATTATCAAATGGTGCATTTAGTGTTTGGCCTGAAGTGGTGTTCTACACTGTGTTGTGTTCTTGTGTGTCTATAGTTATATGGGTAGAAAAAAAGTGGGCATTCTGGCCATCATCTCGTAATAACATTGAGTCGGTGAATAAGTAAGGCAATGTGTCACTTTTTGTTGTGTAGTGTTACAAAGGCCACTGCATGCCTGCTGCTGCTTCGCTTCAGTATTATATATGTTTATGTGTGTGTCTACAGAGTTGGTGTTCAACTA
>JAUESF010000001.1:16443106-16454358 GCA_032274765.1 Malacoctenus tetranemus | reverse complement strand
AACATCATATGAGATTATTTGGACTCCCCCTCCCCACACACACATTTTTTTAATAAACAAATGGCTTCAAAACCCACACACACAAAAAACACACACAGAGAAAAAAAATGTTTCACTAATCCAAGAAAAAGTCTCAAAGTGAGAAATCACACTGACACAGAGCAAGAAACTGGGAACAGACTCAGAACTGAAAAATCATGTGCGCAGTCTAATACAGTCTTGGATCATAAATTACTCGAGATAAACACTCAAAATTGAATGCAAATCAAGTGTTTCCCAAACCGGGGACTGGGACACCCTTTGCTCTGCATATCTCAGGTCACACATAACTCCGGTGAAATCGGTTATTTCCACCGAAATGACTAAAGTAGGTGAGATAGTCAATACTTACCTGTAATCTGAGGAGCATGTTTACAGAAACAACCACACAGTCATGAACAAATTAATCACGCGCTGACTTTGTCCATGTTTTCAGACAGTGGCAGGAAACCAAAGCAAAAGATGCAAAACCACGCAGAAAGTCAGAAAGAAAGAAAAACCAAGGATTCACCGCGAACAAGCAGCCTCTCAAGAATTCATCACTTCCGACGAGAGGAAGCCAGCAGTGGAAGTCGCGAGTCCCTCCGAGGTCGGTTCAATCTTTCCTGCTGCAGCAGTTTTCACATCTTTGAGTCTGTTCGCTGTCACCTATTTAGCGTTGGAACATCCCGTAACAGAAACTTCATTGACGACAACATTCACACGGATCATGAATGGCACAAAAAGCGGATATTACATTTTGGAAAAGGGATCTATTTATTGAGAAACAGCCACAGATTCAGTTACAAACGCATTTTATTAAGAAATATATATCACCTTTTGTTAATAACTGTACAAAATACACAACAGATAAAAAAAAAGCGAATAGCTCAGATAAGAGTTGTGTCAGCTGCCCGGTGAATTACCGATACTTACTAAAATAAAAAAAAAAAAAAACCTCATCGATGTAAAATAAAATAAGCACATTAAAAAACTCCAAAGATCCACAGGATGTGTAGCTTTATTTTTTGAAAGCAAGTGAAGAACATCTTATTTTTTTAAAATGCACAGCTAAAAGAATCCCCGAAACCGATGTCAGTGAGTCCTAAACTTCTAAAACATCTGAAGAGACGAGCTAACGCTGTACAAGGTTTATATACAGTCAAGTATCATTTCCCGGCAGTGTGACGCTGAGCACTTTCTAACAGTGATGATGACGGACGGAGTAGTGACGACGATTTGACCGTCACGTGGCATCACATGCGCTTGGCGGCTCGACTCAACTGCAAGGCTGTTTTGGAGAAAATAGACTTGAACCGCTGCGGTTCAATAGTGTTCAGACTTCCTTCAGAGGTGCTCCTAACAACTCTGCGCGGTTTGTTCTCTGAACCTGAGGAGGCAGGGAGAAATTAACAGGGTGAAAAGTCAGGATTTAAAGACTGAAACTACTAATCACAGTTCTGATTCTTTTCAGGATGCTTCAGCAGGAGCAAGTAGAGGAAAAAACCCCTCTATCGCGAGCCGTTACTGCAATACACTTGAGTGGCTAGTTTTGGATAGCTTTGGCTAGCTTTGGATAAGTAAACACATCTGATTGGCTGTTTGTACTTCCAGCAGTGCTGTGATGGGTTGAAGCAGAGACGCACTGAAGCTCAGTTGAACCCATTGATGACAGCTGACGACAACCATGTGTGCTAAAAGCTCTTCAACCCCTTCGTGTCCACTCACACTGAAGAGAATTAACAGGTTTAATCTTTACAATTATTCCAGGACTGAAAAACTGCTTATGGAGTTTCCAGGTTTTCCAGGACATGTGGGAGCTCCACATTTGCACTTGTAATAGCAGTAGTTCAGATTTTATTGTGCACAGGTGTTCTGTAGCCATGTGTTGACACTTACCAGCGAGACGTTGCACTCTGACCGGCTTTGGGACCACTGAGGGGTCTTTCTTTATCCGCTTCGGTGCGGCAAGACCCTGTGTGAGCGTGTCTCCGATGCTGCTGGGAAAAAAAAAGACACAGGAATATTCGTCATTTCTCTGCTGTCCTGCACTGCTTTGTCCGGCCATCAGGGAGTTCTAGATTCACGTCAGAGCAGCGTTCAGAAATGAGTGACATGAATGTGATGAGAGGAGAGAAAACCCCCCCGACACATTACCGGTTAAGTTTTCGCTTCCCTTGTGCGGCAGACGTCAAATCCATGTAGGTAGGGTTGGCTCGTCTCACGTCTTGCAGCGGCGGACCTTGATGTCTGCAGGGGAGAAGTGCAGGTTAACGTCACCGCTTTTAAGTAGAGATATTCACTGTTTCAGCCACTTTCAGCTGATTAGAACGTGTGCGTTAATTTGGTTGGTGAAACTGTGTGCACAGAGCTGAACTTGGTTCCTGATGCAACCGCACACAGAACATTTGGCTATGCAAATTTTGTTCTCTTGAATAAATTTGAACCATTTCGACTTCCAGGAAATAAGTAAATGAGGTGAGTATGTTTGTTTTCTTCATATAAATGCTCACATGTTGCTGCTGCACGATGAGACAATTACATTGAGAAATCACATTGAGATTTTTCAGTACAAAGTGTTGAAAATTCGAATTGTTTTATTTTTCGAAGTATTTTCTCCATCATCATTGAACTTCTTGAGACATACGTCCTGTCTGACCAAGTCTAATCAGGCTTTTGCATCAGCTACAATAAACAAATACAAGCATTTAAAAGCCTAAATCCACCGGATGTAATGGCGTGAAGAAAAGTCACATTATTCATTTTTGCTCCTGTGGTTTTTGTTATTTCTTTTTAATATAATTCTGCTCAATATATATTACTCTGCCATTTACTATATAACTGCAATTTACTCTGCAAACATTGGAAGGAACACTGGAAACAACAATGATCCACCAGTAAAACACAGTGGCCTCACACCACAAACCAAAATTATTCTCACATAAGTGTTTATAAGTCAGTTTCTGGGGAAAAAAAGTAATAAGTGCCACGACAATTTCTAGTAGGTATTTCATTAAAAAAAACTGTGTCTGTAAAAGTTCAAAAAGGAGCTAACGCAGGCATCATTCAGACCTTCCCACAAAAGGTTTCAACACTGGTCCAAAAGTCGCCTCTCCTGCGGCTGTCAGAGCGCTCAGTGTGGATGGTAACTAAACCAGCCGAAAGTGGCAAATCCTTCAAACCGTATTCAAAACAAGATGGAGGCTCCAGTGCAAATAGGATAAGTAGTTTTACCAGCAGCAAGTTTCTAGACTGGAACATTGGGCCAAGAGGCTTAAGTCAGCTGAGCTGAGCAACGTCTTGGTGGCAGCTAAACAAAAACGGGGGGAATCATCTTGCTGTTGGATGAATGTGTTTGACCAAACTGTGAAACTGTATCACAAAAAACAAACAACAAAACCAAATTGCTTCGGTGCCGACCCACAAACACAACAAAGTTGTTTTCCCTCAAATACCAAAGATCAGATTTAATCCTGAATTGAGGAGAGCACTTAGCACCTGAAACAGGACTGGGCAAACCTCAGAGGAAAATGACAGCAGGAAAAAGCTTTAGCATTGAAACGACTTCTCTGTACAAGACCATTGTAAGTTGCTCCTAAATGACAAACCCAGAGTCCAAGGAAGAACCTCAACAACCTGCCACTTTAGTTTTACTCTGAAACTGTGGAGAAGCAATTTTCTAAGCTGCAGGATGGATGAGTGGCAGCTCGCTGGGCAGAGTTCATGTAAAGTGTGGCGAAAAAAACCACACCGAGAAATGGTTTGGACTTACTACGCCGGTCCGACTCATTTGTCATTTTGGGGGAAAAATTACACAGTCCTGTTTTTGTGTAAAAGGTTCAAGCTCAGCACATTGTGAACTAAAATTTTGTTTTGCATTATTTAACACCAAAGTTTGACAAAAACAATAAATTGTACCTTTACAAAAATCTGCATGAACCACATATTTGTGCTCAATATTCGCACTGGCGTTTCTCTCCAGCCACGGGAAGAAGGCGGAGCCACATCCACGCACGCTGTGATGCAACACTGACAGCGTACGTACATGGTGCCCAGTCAAAATGGAACAATTTTAGGTGAACCATTCTCTACCTGACTTCAAAATATAGAGAAAATAACATACCAGAATGAAGCAATGATAGGTTACGTTTTGCTCCTGCTCCACACGCTCCCCATGAACACCTTCCATATACACAGAGTGATAAATATGGCAGTGATTTCTCACCTTTTAGAAGACGTCTGGTTCCTCTCAGTGGTCTTGGGTGGATGCTGTGCTTGGCTCGGCCCTGCTACGTCCGCAGGCTCCGATACGCGACAAGGACTACCGATGCCGATGATGATGGTGTCATTGCTCGCCGTTTGCTCGTCATTGTCTATGACGTCAAAGGTCATGTTGGGGTCCATAGCGGTGGCGGAGCTCAGTGGCAGGACCTGAGCACTCCTCTGAACTGGTTCAGGTGTGCACTGGAGCGGGTACATGCCCTCCTCAAACTTCTGGGCCCTGGCGGCGGTGCGTGGGGTCGGCGGGGGCAGCGACGCACACAGATTCCTCCTGATTGGCATTTTGGGCGGTTTCTGTGGCGCCTCGGTTTGCTCGCCTGCAAGTAGAACAAACCATGAACGGAGGGACACCTGTGATCCCGACGATGGAGAATGCAACATATTCCGTCACTATCAGTTGAAACAAGTGAACAAACAGGATTAAAGAAAAGACCAAAGACAGGAAAAACAAAAGAAAATTGAAAACAAGTAACAAGAAGTGTTAAAGAATAAGTTAGTTTATTCTTTGTTTTAATGACAGCTGCTTGAAAGAAGAATAAAATGTCAAGTTAAATAAATACTTGTATTAACTGAGTGACACTCACTTTGACGGCAGTTTTAGCTTTGTGACTTTGGCTTGTTATGACCCAACAAATTGACTGTAACTTTAATGATTTCCGTCTACAATAACACACCCAAACAGTTCTGTTGAAATAGATTCAAGCTTTAGATTCTTACAGCTTTGACTGACGCTTATTCTGTTCAAAACGTTGGATTTACAAAGTCATCCAGATCTGAAGGATTTGCCGCACCTTATTGAGGAACTGTTAAAGGATAATTGGTTCCATATGAATATATAACCGAATTAAATAAGCCTCTTTATCAAAATACAAATATTTGCACACCGCAGATGAGACAAATTTCCGAGATAATTTGGTAATAAATTAAAAGAGGAGTCCCTGTGCGCTCCTTTTGTTATCCTGCCTTTACTTTATCGACACTTTGTTTACCCAGTGTTTATTGCAGCGGATGTTGCCTGCGTTGTCACACAACATCAGGTGTTGCACGGCAGCAGAATCTCCATGTGGAGCTTGCCACGGCACGTGTGTTTGCTAACAAAATGAACATCACCTTTGCAGCTGATATCGTTGGGGTTCAAAGAGATATTGTTATCATTCTGCAGTGGTTTTTAAGCCATTTTGAAGTTGGTCCCACCTGCACCGATGTGATAAACACTTAGCAACTGAATAAACCTTTGACAACTCCCATGTTTGTCGGCTGTTTTAGCAACAGTTCATCGCGTCGGTTGTTAGACTCTCAGCACACTGGATTAATTTTCCTGTATTTTACATCAGTAAAACTTAAGAACAAAATCAGGGGAAATTTTTTGAATTCTTTTCCTTTACATTTCTTGGTGACATGTCGTGAACATTAAAAAAATGTCAAAAGTTTCAAAGTTTTTCAAAGCATCAAAATCCCAAGCTGAAAAGATCAGCGTCTTTGTTGTCCTTAAGGAAATGTAACAATCTGACTGTACAAAATAACTTTCTAAGGGCTGAATGTGTTCCAATACATAAATATCCAAAGATCACTCATTTCAAATTGAACATAAGGAAACCATGAGGCTCAAACAGTCGGCTGAACTCTGACCTTTGTTTTGAAAAGAGGAAATGAAGGTGCTGTTTTTGGCAGGACTAAAAATAAAAATATTAAGTCAGTTTTTGTTCATATATCATAGAGTGCTTAGTTTGTTGCTCCCTTAATCCGAAGATGTTCCCTCCCAGAGTACCAAGGGATGAAGTATCCAGGGCTGATAAATGTGCCCTAAAGCGCCGTCCAGTGTGCTAATATTAACTAGCAGCTCATGCAACATCCAACTGGGACTCAATATAACAATTAATTTATCTTTCCCTTTGTGATCAATGAAATTCACCCCTGGACATAATTATTCTTTTTACCATTTCCAACCATTCCATTCTTTATATGTACAATTGAGAACCAAAAAAGAATAAACTGTAAAAAAATATTTTGTAAATAAACCCAACATTTATAGAACGGGATTAAATTGCAAACTAGAATAGGTGTGCTCAGTTTCTTTACAAAACTATGAATGACTGCATTACTACCAACATCAAGCCTGTGGGTCAGCCAGAAAAACTAATTGTGATAAAAGGGGACTTTTATTATGAAAGGAATAATGGACACTGATGCACTCGACAGTCCAGATGTGTAACTTCAGTTAGCGTTCCTTAATTCTAGAGCGGATAAATAACATGAGCAGTTGATCACTCATATTCAAATTATGGCTCTAAAATAAGCAGAAATTAACTGAATTTTATTGAGAGCTGCATGCTATAATAAAGCAAGGTTTGGGGACAACTCAAATATTGCACTAAAAAACAAATCTAAATGAAAAAAGCCCCTGTCAAATATAAAACTACATTATATTTTTCCATCTATACCTCAGTACATTCAAATATTTATTGGTTTCGACATTCACCAGTATTTTCATCAAACCAATCCATTGTCTAGATAAATGTAAAACTGACAGCAAGAACAACTTGTGCAGGCTGAGAGCAGACTGAGGTTAAACACAGTTTTTGAATCACATTAGGAGCACTATTACATTCATGGCATTTCCTGCAGAGGTGTGGCGGGGGTTAGGGAGGAGGCTAAAAAGGAAATGCCAGCACATAACGCGAGTGGGAACACTAAATGCAAAGGTGAATGACTGATTAATACATTTCCAGAAATATCAAATGCAATATTTAGCAAATGTGAGTCAGACTTCAGACAGCACACCATGCGAAGAGACGGTGACAAATAGCCCCTTTCGGTGGCATAGGAGTTGTCCCCAGCAATAAATGGCAGCAGAGTTCCTTCAATCACATATTTTTGGCTTGTAGGGGATTAATACATGCATGAGTTGCTATTTCTGGTGGAGGCTGCACTGAATTAGGGTCGCCTGGTTGCTGCTGCCTGTTTTTTATAGTGTGCCTTTTCTGGTTGGTGGAGCAGGGGAGTTTACGTCTGTTGACGTTTTTTCCTGCCCTGCTGTGGATCTGCATTTTCATGAATGAAGCTCAAGAGGGATTGGGAGGGTTAGACGCTAGACAGAGAGAGAAAAAAACATTAGCGGGTGGGAGGGAAAGGAGAGGCAGAATGGAGGAAAAAGCCAAACTAACAGATGCTTGAGGCAAAAGGCACGGCTGAAATCAGGGGGAAGAAGGCAGATGACTGAATTTAGACATTTAAGACCCTTAAAAAAACCTTATTTTCTGAATCTATGGGCTGTGGATGCAGGATTCTGATTAAAAAAACATGCATCAAATGGTAAATACACGTGTGGAAATGCATTAAACAGCAATAGACTGCAAAATGCAGAAACGCTCCTCCACAGTGATGTCTTTTGTGCAATGTGCTCTCATAACGCAGTCCACAAAGAGTTAATGCTCCTTCAAAACTACAACCCTCTGAAAAACCAATGAAATCTGATTGGCTTTGCAGGCTGCAGGGTGGAGCTATTTCTCATAACATGCTGCAGTGACTACCATTAAGAGCTGAGGGAAGCAGTAAGGGACTGACAAACAGCGTCAGGGCAACATCAGAGGAGTTTGTCTGAATGCTAAATAAAGGCTGCACTCATTGAAGCACCCGTGCCGTTTCACCTCCAAATTACACCGATTCTGTCACTGCGAACGAAAGATTTTTGCGCAGCCGACAAATGCTGCACATCGAGCAAGAAGCAGTCCTGGCTGTGTGTGTGTGTGTGTGTGTGTGTGTGTGTGTGTGCGCTTTGTGTATGTACGTGCATATACAAAATGCATGTATGGTCGGTAGCTGTTGAGGGAAATTAAGAGGGACAGGACGCAAGTGTGACTCAGTCAGTGCATAATTAAAGACTACATCCAGAGCAGCAGTTTTAATATAGAGGGAAAAAAGTGGCATTAAAATATGAAAAAAAAGATGCAGAGCTTATTTAGCAGTTATGGCCATCACAATTATCTATTGCAATTATTCTGCGTGTCTGTTTTTTCAAGCGATAAGAAGGAGTTTGTACAATTGTGTAGCAATTTTTCCTGTTCAGTGGGGTGAAAAGCTTGCAGTCGATTCTTAAACTTAGGCTTTGGCCCCCTTGCTTCTTTTGAATATGAATAAAAATACTTGAAGTGTGCAACTGAATGAGATGACTGAATTAGTAAAAGAGGTCATTTTGAGCAGGAGTGAAACAGTTAATGTGATGTTTTACAGCTTTGGCAGTGAGGAGAGGCGGAGCAGCGTCTCCGACAGTGGAACGTACTGTTGTCCCCGAGGAAAGTTGCTCATTGCAGGTTTGAAATGGGATGGACGCCTGGACACTGAATTATTTCATGAGGTGCTGCTGCGAGACAGGATATGACAGCTCGCCACTTCCAACCACTTTATGTCGCAATGACTGACATAACGTTCACATTAACGTTTTTACTTCAGAAGTATTTAGAGACAATAGTGGACAGCCAAGCCGACCGTTTTTGATTGTGGGTTGTAATAGTAATACTCTTTGTCTATAAAAGCTTGGTCTAACAAGAGGGTGTGGATAGCTGCTGTTTTATGTGCTTGAAAAACTTTATTGTTAATAACAGAGATTAATATATCACGCATTATTGCATTAGTGGAGGGAAAAGTGTTTTTATTCGTGTTTTTGAAAAACCACATCCACTCAAAGTTTTACTGCGGGCGTGTCAAAAGCGGCTTTATACTGAACAAGGGCCAAGAAAAACCATTCAATTTTTTTTTTTTTGTCAGAACTCAAAGCAGACCAAAGTAAAACAATTAGAGCACGAGGAGGCGTTGACACACACATACACACACACACGGACCGGCAAAGAAAAAGTGAAATTATGAGTGAATAACAATAAATGACTGAATGGAAAAAACAATAAAAACAACTGGCTTAACTGGTGTTGTGCAAACAGTGGTCAGGAGGACAGCGCTCACAGAGAGCAGGACTTTACTTTAAAATATCAGACAAACTCGCAGAAACCAATGCTCCATTAGAGTTCACTTATTACAATAAGTTGCAGGGAAATTTAATAGCAGTGGTGACAAACTCCCCGGTGCTTTCATATTTCATTTTCACTCGAGGAACTCTGGTCATCTGGCAGAAGTATTTTCTTCAAAAGTTACATTTCCCACAATATGCTTCAATGAAATGTAGACCACCTGCAGTAGATGTCATTACAGCCAATTTGATCAGCCATATTTCACAAAGGTTTTTGTGTTACATTTCCCTGAAGGCTTCCCATGTACAGAATTCCCTCTATAAAAACGGGTTGTGAGTACTCACATCATTTCATTATTCAATTTTTTGGCCAGGACAGAATGTCTGCAGCACAACTATAAATCAAATTATATTACATGTCTGTTTTTTATTGTGTATTTTACTACTCTGAACAAGTTCTTTATAGCGAAAGGGCTAAAAACCTGTTCAGCAAATAAAAACAACATGGTGAAGTAAAAATTTCGGCTTACACACAACAATTTCAAATTTATACGGCTGTTCAACCACTTTATGAACTGTGTGTTCTGCCTCAATAAAGTGCAGAATTGTCTCTTAAAGTGTGTTTGGGTAAATGTGATGGAGGGAGTGAAAGGTGACAAGGTGAGAGCAGATAAGTGAATGATTGAGGGGTAGGTGGGATTAATGGGTATGCTGGGGTTTTAGATTAATGACTACAGTATGTTAGCATGACGGGGTGAGCGGAGAGTCCATTTACCTTTCGGTGATGGAGCGGCGTTGCACAGCGACGTTCTTTTTGTGTGCCTTTCTGCGCCTGAGAATTGAAAAGTGATGCAATGTGTTGAGGAAAAGGCACATCATCATCATCATCATCATCATCATCATCATCATCATTATCATCGTCATCGTCACACGAGCAACAAAACAGGAGGCTTCTGAAACCTGAACAGCAACTTTGCACATTCAAATGCAACACCGTTACCAAAGGCTTTCGAAGGGAGCTGGCTTTATTTCTGTCGGTTTATTGCAATGGGAGTTTTAAACACAGCCAAAACTATTCACAAAAAATTCAATATTTTCTTTGTGTTATGGAGCTGCAAAAAGATATTGAGGTTATAACTTAAAAATAGCGTCGATTAGGTTTTTATTGTGCAGACGTTCAATCAGTTAAACAAACTTCCATTTTTGACAAGCAGGCAATCTGGTCAATGTAAAACATAAAATAAAGGCAAGACAGAAATGTTGTCCAGAAGCCAGGACATGACGCACGGTGAGCGAGGCAGAGATGTGAAATCAGAAGAAATCGTTGGCCGTAAAACTTTTTTATTCGTAATGAATTCCCTTTAGACCGAATCAACTTGGACTGTTTTGGCTCCAATGCGAACGTCTTATAATCTTTCAGAGTTTAAAGCAGAACTCACAGGATGCTGACACTAATAGCTTTATTCAGAAGTCATCAAACTCACTGAGTTATTAGCAATAAATCAGATTAAGCATCAACCAGAGACCAAAACTTTAAAATAATTACGAAGCGCAATAGATTTTGAAACAAGTGAGCAGTGGAACGGAGGAACAGGTGGAGACTCTGCTGCCAGACAAACAACAGACATCATCATAGTAAGTGACTATTGTTGGCCAGCTTCGGTTCATGCTCCACTGTCTGTCGTGGCTTATATGTCATGAGGGCCTGGTGCTGCTAGGTCATGCAGAGATGACAGTTAAAAATGAACTGCAGAGTCTCAGGGGTCCAGCAACACACTTCGGACCTGGACTCAGGCCAAATACTGGACCTCAATGAACCAGCTGACACGGGGGACACCTGATTTTATAAACGACAATCTTGTAAAACTTGCATCCAGATGTCATAAATGTGTCGGACAGGTGGGCTGAAAATATGACTTGGAAATGTTGGGGTTTGAAGCCAACACTGGGAAGTTAGCTGATAGCATCATTTAGCGACTTGTAGGACATCCAA
>JAUESF010000001.1:16408297-16434432 GCA_032274765.1 Malacoctenus tetranemus | reverse complement strand
GGGGGGACTCAACGTGGCAGCAGGCTAATGTGCAACGAGTTAGAAGTTAATGCTCAGCTTGACTGATAGAAATGCATTCCAGGTTTATAGGGAAAAAAACAGTACATGAAATATAAATGCAAAAGCTGATTGTAATTGGATGATTTTTTAAAGTTTTGAAGTTGTTGGAAACTAGTGTGAATCAAATTTTATGGGTTCTTTCCTCACAGTTTTTCTGGGATTCTATTTTTCATTAAAAATCCACATGGTTAAAAAAAAAAGCAATATATGAGGAGGCCTTCCCTGGCTCGGGTTGCTTGCGTAGGGGACCTCCTCCAGAATAGATTAATGAGCCATCAGTTCGGAGTCCAAGGGAAAAACCCTTCGCTGCTGTACAAGAAGAAACAAGCTGCCTACTCTTACATTTAAGCCTCAGCACACTCCCTCTTGTGGAGTTAATCAGCCCATAATTGTAAAACTCATCTTTTTTGCATCAATCTCCGGCTTTTTACAACAATCAGCTGAAGTAGAACTGGTTGAACTGGAGCAGGTTCAAAACAATTACTTTGGCAGTTAGTTTTTAAACTGAATCTTGCATTGAAGTCAAAGTCTCCTTTATTCATGGGGAAATAAGTTTTAAAAACATGTAGGAACTTCTATCACAAGGCTTCCGAAATTACACCAATCATAATTATTAGGTTGATTAAACTTTTGCATCTAAAATGCTGACCTGGTTACCTCTTTTGTAAGTAATGTAACATCAATAAACAGATGGAAATTTTAATAAGGAGTTCTTAAAGTGATCAGCAAAGGAATTTCTCCAGTCTCGAGGAGAAAACAGCATCAGAAGTATTAATGCAAACTAATGGAGAGAGCAGGTGGTCACTGATGCGGAGCTTGCAGCCCAGAAATAGCACGAACCAGGCTAGACTAGTGATGACAATGGAAAACTAGCACGAAAATACAGCAAAACAGGCAAACCACAAATCACAGGTGTCGTAGCTTGTCGGGTCCCCGAACCACAGCAGACTTTGTTGAGAGCTGCATTTTTCACTTTCTCTCTTATTTGGGTTATTGGGCGGGCTGCAATTCGGACACATGAAGAGGCACTCTGTTCTATGGAAAGATGACCACAAAACACTCCACCAGCTGCTACTTTGCAATGTCTTTGCAGTTTCAGATGCAAGAACAGACCGCAGAGAAAAAAAAAAGTAGTGTTCATGTTTGGAGATATGGACAAGTTGGTGAGTTGTTACCATTAGTTTTATCTTTCATTTCTATGTTAAAAGTCATTCTTTGCTCAAATAGACTGTTGAGGTGAAAAAAATGTTCATGTTTGATGCAAATTATTCCTGGAGATTTTAAAAGTGTGTCTCTTCATTTTAATGTCAGTGCACAATGCTTGTTTAACCAAGTACAGAGTGTACCAGCTTGTAAAGAGCGACACGGATTGGGTTAATATGATCTTGTCTCTTAAAGTTTGTTTAAAGTCTTAAACTGAATTCCGGACAAACTGAGGTAAGAAATCAGTCTTTACACTGCAGAGCTCACAGTACAGATAGTGCCGTGTTCTTTTGTGAAAGACTATAAAACTTTTAACTAATACTCAATCTATAAAACCCCCGTTATAAAACGATCACGCATCAATTCAGGAAAATTGAATTGCTTGCAACATATTGACGTTTGTCCCATTTACCTTTTCAATTGACTGACTTTCAGGAATAAAAAGTCTGTTTTGTGACTTCATGTGCATTTCTGAACTTCACCTCAGCATCAGCGAGGTGAAGTGCTGTAGTGAATACAAGCAAAGGAGTAATATGATCTTGTCTGTGCAAATTAGTTAAAAGCCTTGAAGTTGCTGCTCTGGCCATGCAGCTGCAGTTAGAAGGTGGCTTAAGGAATAAACTCTGCTTATAAAAGTTTGACCCAAGAGATGTCTTTGCAAATTCTTTATTTGTGAATAATTTGATCACACAACAAAGAGCAAGCCTGGCAGATATTTCAGAATAAATTCTACTTTCTTTTATGAGGATTTGAAATTTTGGCTATCTGAGATATCATTTTTGGATGAATGCTGTATTGCTCTGTCAAAGTAACATTTGATGAATATCCTAAAGATCTGTGTGATCTTACAGACAGATGAAATTACTTATCAGTGTTTTCTTTCACAGTATTAGATTGTAAATGATAACTGCAGGAAGCTTTTTTCCAAATCCATGTAATTGTGGTTTATTATGATGCATTTGCTGGAGTTATTTTACAGCAATCTCTTAAAAAGCCAAACAGTGTCATCTCCCCATGCAAAATACATTCAATAAATGATCTGTTTGTATTATATAGAACAAGTATTTTTTCTGATTTTGCCTTGACTAAATTTGCTGCCACAACATCTCCTGGGCCTTACCAGTGTTTTCTTTTTCTTTTTTTTTCTTTACACTCCTTTTTTGGGAGCACTGAGTAGTGAAAGAGGAGGCTGGTAAATAATTGATCCTTGTAATTAAACACTCCAGCCAGGGATGCTGGGGCTGATTGACGGCCAGATATTAGGCCCTTGTCTCGTAAGGTTGCAAGTTTAGTCTGAGGTTATCAGTGGCCAGAAGAGTCTTTCTCCCTCCCTGCCTCATTACTTTCATGAGTAGAACATTTCATAGTGGAGCGGTGGGTGGGGGTGTGGTGTGAAGACAGTCTGGGACTTCATTAGCCAAATGGGGTGCCTCCGTCTACAGAGCGCCAAAACGTTCAGCCTTACTGAGCAGACAACCCCGATGTGGGTGCGTTACCATCCTGTCCTGTGGTGTTGTTGTAGCCCTTTTCCATCTTACACTTTCTTCAGCTTCATGCTTACTTGAACAACAACTTTGACCAAAAGAGCATTTTTTTTTGTTCTTTGCATTTTATGAGTTGTTTACTTTCTCAGCCCCAGTGAACTTCCTTCAGACCAGCCAACACAAGGCCACATGTCTACATTTATAAAGTTAGACCTACAAGTGCAGTATATTTAGAGTTTGGCTTAATTGTCTTCAAAAAGGTTTGTTTCTCAAACACTGCACTTTGTTCATTTTTGACTGAATTCGTTATAACAGCCCTGACTGTGTGTGTCTGTGTGCTTGTGTGTCTGTAAAGTGAGAGAGACAAGAGAGGTGGAGGGGTGGGAGGGGGAGAAAAATCTCTTTACAGCTGATGCATAAATGTAACATCAAATAAAATGTAAATAGCGCATGGCAAAGGGTAAAGTGGAGAGGTGTGTGCTGCTACAACATAGATTATTGAGAGTTATATTAGCATATTGCTTTAAAAACAATTATAGAAATTGCATAACTCAATCCTCACATGCATCCAATATTGCTAAACTCGGTGAAAAAAATAAGCTGGAGCCGGTCCTTGGTGCAGAATTGATACTATTACAGCAGGTTTTATTGCAATATTTACATTTGTTCCTGTGTACGAGTGTGGGTATGCTAATCAGATACATGCCCTGTGGACAGCTGGATTGAGATGACTCATTCCTGCAACACATCTTCATTTGGTGTTTGTGTGAGGTCCAACTACATTATCTCGACAGCCTTTCTTTTAAATATGTTCAGGATAATTGCAAAACAAAACATTCACTGGTGGGGTTTTTTTTATAATCACTGTTATGATTTAGAAACCTTTTAGCTTTTTTGGCAGTGGCTTTGATTCTTATTCTACTGATTGATCCTTGTTTACTTGAAATGGTTTTCACATCTTTTGATAATAATTGTGCAGGAATAATACATTTTGATGTTTTGAATGTTTATTATTCCACTGCATGATGGGGTAATTATGCTCTTTCACTAATAAATTAGGACGTATGAGACGATGAGTGTCTCGGTTGCATAATCCCCTCTAACATTTTTATTAACCCACAGTATATCATGTGGCTGATTCAAAATCGAAGGCAGTTCAGAGCTGGTGTGACGTAGACCCTCTTACTCATCTTCCTTGGCATATGTTCTTGCATCCTAATGAGCTTTATTAAACTGCCGTTGCACCTTTTTCTCATGAAAGTCAAAGTTGCACTGACCTTATCGGTGTAACCAACATTATATTCCCTCAGCATCCAGATGAAGTGCTGTTGTTCGGAGCTGGAGAGCTCCCGCTTCTTCCATACTCTGTTTTCGGACTAATTTGCCAGAGAAGATCATGTCCGTGCAGCCACGACATGACACTGCTGACCTAAACCAGTAGCACAGGTTTCCTCACCTACTTCTCACTGTTCTCACACCATGTCGAGCTGAACAGTTAAGCCATAGCCTGTCTGTTTCAAATGAGTTTTTCCAAACAGAACAGTGAGTATAATTTTTACTCACGTGATTAACAATCGCAAACATAAAAGAGATGTAGTGCCATCCAATACGTCTGGGTGGCTAAAACTTTGCTTCTTGCCATTCATTCCCCAGGTTTTTGTAGTAATTGTGACGAGCTGAACCCCGCATTGCTCCCACAAGTTTGAAAGCAGACCAAACAGTGTCACATGGTTACACCAGCTGCCTATTGGGGCACTTTTTTGAAACCAACTTAGACCAGAAGCAAAATGAATGAAGAAGAAAAAAAAACGATTTCCTCGATCAAAATAGAATTTGGGAAATCCTTCTCTTTGGTCCACAGGATAGTTTCCTTGCTGGTTTGGTCTTAACCAGAGTTCATTCAGATGCACTTTCACACCTGCTCAAGTGAAGCGGACGATCTTGGGAGTAAGAACTCTCTTGTGTGTAAATGGGACCAAACAACTATGGTGTGTGTGTGTAAATGGGTTGGGGTGAAAAATAAACATAAAAAGCACCTCAAAACTGTTCAAAAGTACGCCATGTGAATAGAATCCATTTACGTTGTTACTTCATGCTTTCAGAAGGAATGCCTTTCTGAGGGGATCATTGCTCGCAATATTTTATTGTCCGTGCACACTTCTTGAACTCTGTGCTTTAGAGGCCTGTTGTGCGTTTGGCTCACAGCACCTTAATCTTTTGCTGATGAGTACCTGGAGGAAATATATGCACTCTGGCAGCATAGCCAGTTGTAGTAAATTCCAACCTTGCCATATCAGCCGCATTCTGCTGAGATTTAGCCTTCACACACAAACTTGCATACCCTCCAGGCAGCTCGCGGCTCCGGAGACTGACCACTGAAAGGATAAAAAGGCTGATGTCACAGATTTTGAGAGCGCAGAGTTGCCTGATGGATACTTGTCTGAGCGGCAGTGTCACGACCAACCTTTGGTTGTTTTTACCCAACTTTAAATGATATACCTGGGCAGCAATTAACATTATCAGATGTTAAAGGTTATTGGTTATCTGCTGCCCATTTCTGTGATTTGTGGCTGTGAATGGGAAATCCATCTTTCTCTGGCAGAGCCAGTCACAGAAACGGCCACAAAAACAGCACAAAGTGCGGATGTTGCAAGTTTTTATTCACCATATTTATTCAGTCCGAAACACAGAGCTACGAGCCTCACTTGCATGGATATGTCTGTCACTGCTTCCTGGTAAGAGTGAAACGATCCTCCATCCCAAACCGAAAACTGCTGACCTTGCTGTCAGAACCGATACTAAAGTGAAACCTTAAGGTGGTTCTGCATGATTTATTGGCTAAAACTATCTGCGTTGCTCCCTTTGATGCTGAGAGAAATCAATAGGGAAACTACAAAACAGTATTATAGGTGCCTAGATGCCAACAGTGTTTCTCGTCACATTTTCAGTTTTACTGCATTGAAATGTGATGCACTCCGTGACCGTTTTTAACAGGTATTCCACATACAAAACATTGACGGACTGATGTTCGTACTAGTCTTGGACATGCCCAGGGCAACTTTATCAAAAATCTGTACATAACGTCGCACTACAAAGCTTTACATCACCCCCTCCCCCAAGCCACCTCTATAGCCCCCCACCCCATCGCCTAGTTCCTTTCATTTCATATAATTGTCAACCCAGTCTTCAAACTACCGGAAGCGTCTTCTTAAATGCCTCTAGATGCCTTTTCCCTATTACCAAGCCTTCTACCATGTAGCCCTCATTTAGCTTGACTCGTCTTTGCACTCCCTAATGGACTTGGCCCTGTTCTTCTTTTGTCTTCCTTTAGTGCCATGAAATTCACCTTCAGGAGAGAAAGCCATCTTTCCTGATGCTTCTTTACATTTTGTGAATATAGTTAGATGATTCCACCCCCTCTTTCCAGTTTCCCTTGTGTTTTCTCTTGGCTTTATATAGTTTGCATTGTTTCCTCGGCTCACTGTATTGACACTCGTGTCACACTTAAGAGATGTCCTTCAGAGCAGGCACCAATGAAGCACGTAATCATTTTGAATGGATCCAGCACATCATATTTGACCCTATTTCATGTTATGTGTTAAAACAAAGATGTAGCCTTTTAGCATTTCTGTCAGTTCGTGGCATAAACTATCAAGCAGAAGTCATCAGAAACCTTCATTTCATTTTCCATCAATTACACATTCGTAGACTTATCACAATGACAACATATGAGGCCTTGACAACCCCACTGAAAACAAGAGGTTCCCATTTTGAGTCGAGATGATCCTCCTGGGGGGAAAAAGACAGGATCGGTTCAAACTGCCAATGTTCACACTCAGTGCCACAGCTATAGGTAGTGTGACGCACGGGGCAGCAAACTGTCAAAAGGAGGAGTGGCACTATATAGACTTTCCTGTCACAGTTGTGAGCGGGGTTTGCGTCTCCTCTCCTTCCCACACTCCTCAGTGATTTCTTCTTCATTGTGACGGTGATCTTTTCACAACCTTTTTAGTCGCCTAAACTTATTCCCAACTTTCTCACTATTTCTGTTGTCCGTGACCCTGTTATTCCTCTAATTATAGTTTTTGTTGCTGAAATTCCACCTGCCTTCACCCTGAAGGCAGCAGACCAATCGCTGTTCATATTATCCATTCATTTTATTCATTCATTCATATTATTCATGAAATGCTGCAAACACAATCGCGATGTATGTTTTTACAGCGCAGTGTTCTGACAGATTTGCTACCGATTCGAGAGCTACATGAAACTGTAGCTTCTTGTCTAAAGTGCAGCACCGGCAGCGTTGCAGCCTGACATGTCGCCTGCTAAAGCACGCAGTGAACAATGATCGTGTCACATGAGTCAAAGTACAGGAGCTCGTACGGTCCCATCCTGGATGTGCGTCAACACTGAGAAATGGGACGGTGATGTTTACCAGTGTGCATTCATCTGCAATAACACATGTCAAGGCTGCACTGGTGTGTGTTTACAAATCACCTCACGTGATTAATATGAAAGACATGCTGTCCCATGTGTGTTAGGATGCAGCTTTAACACTGCTTAAAATGTAAATAAATAAATAAAGCTTGAGTTACAAAATCAAAAATAAACAGCATTCTCTGATCTGAAAGCGCTTTGAAGAGCATCGTCTGGCATGTCAGTAGTTACGAGTTGAAAAAGAAAAGCTTCTTTTAGCAGCTACTTTTGACTTTTCAGCTGCATGTGAGGGGAACCAAATGACAACCTGTCCAAGTTGTACACTTCCTTCCATTGGTGCGTAGGCTCAAACTCCCAACAACTCTGTTTAGCTAAAGTTGGTCGAGGAGTTGGACAGCAATGTTGGAGCTACCAGATGGAAGTTGTTTCAATTCATTTCAGTGAACTCAACTGCTAAACATACTCTGTGAGCCCTGAAAAAACTTGTGTAGCTTGTTCTCGACACACGACCACAGCAAAAACTTTTTTGTCAGGAGGCGTCAGACACCTATGGTGTGATAAGATTGTTTTCTTGGTTGTTTGAGGTTGTACAACAGTGTAGGTTGTTTTGAGGACCAGCTGGTTAGGAGTGAGTTGTAGTTTTGACAAAAATGTCCCTTTTTTTGTTGAAAACGGTTAAACAAGGCAGAAAGAGGGTTTTCATGGATATGTACATTGCAGCTCAGCTGGGACGACTACGATTAGACCAGAGTAATTAAAGTGATGAGAACGATTTCACACATCGTAACCAGCTTGCCCTTATTATCAACCCCAAACTAACCTGCTAGACTGTGGGAAACAGTAATTTGATTATCCCGAACAACTGTCTCCCTCAGCAACAGAGACCAGATGTAATGTAGCCTGCATGTTGTCTGAAAGCATTTATATCCTGGAGCCTCTTGCTGACTATATTAGAGAAATTTGTTTTTCCCAGTGCATTGTTGGCTTTTAAATCCTGCAGCCAGACAAGCGACGGTGCAGCATCTTTATGTTGAATCTTATTGGAAGACATAAAACACACACATCCATATTGAGGATGTTTGAACCGACTGTAAAGTAATTTTTCACAGCCACTGGACCTTGTTATGTACCTACAAATTTGACTCATGATGTTACTCCCTTTAAATGTCTTGCATTCAGTTTTATGCAAAAAAAAGGATCTTTTCTGCAGAGAAAATGTAGCTCAGTAAATCTCCAACCTGCAAGGAAAAAAAAAACAGACAGTTTGGCTGGGGGGTGGGGGTGGGGGTGGAGAGTGATGACTCATGCACGCAGTAGAGGTCCCTCCCTTTCTATTTCTTTCAGTGTCCAATCAGTTCTTTCACAGCTGTCATTCACTGCCTCCAAATCAGATCTCCGCAATGCTTTACTGTCCCCCTGCAAATCACTTCATTTTACAAAGGTTTAGAACATGTGAGGTGAAATTTAAGAGGAAGAAAAAAAGCTGCTCACATCATTTTGTCGCCACAGATTGTTTCCTTCACAACATGATTACCCTGGAATGCAGATGATAATCCTCTGCACCCAGGCTGTTTTGGTCATGCTGTGGACACAAATTGAACTAAAGACACACACACATGCACATATGTGCACGCACGCACGCACGCACACAGATCACACAGATTTCTTAACACTATAAGATGGATAAAAAAATGCCTCCCTTAGTACACAAAGCTATGTTTTAATTACTCTGCCAAGGAAGTGATGTTTTTGCCCCTGTTTCTTGGTTGTTTTGTCTGTCTGTATGCAGAATAACTCCAAAACTTCTAAATGGATTTGGACAAAATTTGCGGAGTGGGTGAGGGATGGCACAAGGAACGGGTGATTGGGTTTTGGTGTTGATCCGGTCAGCCAGTGACCCAAAACAATGAAAAATGTCATTTCTGTTGTTGTGTCACTGAAGGGTTAACCTTGTACTTTATAGTATCAGCCCAATCCAAAGGCTCACTGTTGCCATGGGCTGTTGGCCCTCTCCCAGGTTCATAACACAACAAAAGTGAGGTAAACCGCGTAACAAGAACAAAACACGAATAGTCGTACTGGTATTAGTGGAAGTAGCAAGTTGTTGTGGTAGCATCTGTATGGCATGGGGGGAAGAAGGACCTCCTCAGTCTGGCTGCGGAGCAGGACAGTGACTGAAGCTGTTCCTCTGCCTGGAGATGGTGCTGTGCAGACAATTGTCTACGACTGACAGGAGCTTGCTCGGCCACAGATCTCAGGCTGCCCACAGCTGAGCCCACCTTCCTCACCAGTTTGCCCAGACTTGTAACGTCCCTCTCTTTGGTGCTGTTTTCCCGGCACTCCCCCACTAAGAGGACACTTGTCACCACGGTCTATTAAAACGTTCGCAGCAGCTTTCAGGACATGTTGAAGGGTGCCAGCCTTTTGAGGAAGTACAGTTGGCTCTTTCCTCGCCAATATATTTCTTGTGTGGCGTTGTGGAGGAATGCACTCTACCAGGTGCCCTCTCATTTGGACATGAACATTTTATCAAGACAGTTATGGAAAAGCCAGAGTTTTTACTCATTTTTGGAAAAATGACTTCTCCAGAAGGCAAACAGCCTGTAAAAACATCAGAAATGTTAGCATTGAGTTAACTTATACTAAATATTGAGTTATTGGCTTATAGTTTCACAGAAAATACAAGTGTCTACTATCCGTGTTTCTCCAGGGATCTCTTCAGAACCGATGTGGTGTAAGAGCTCGTCTCAGGACTCCTTGAAGTGGGCGGTTGCTTGACATGGGCTTTATGAGCTTCATGTAGAGGACGACAGGGATTGGGGTTTCTTCTTTGCAGTCAGAATTTTATTGAAAATCTAACAAATGTATATACTGAGTGCAGGGAGAGCAAGCATGAAATGTCTGAGTGTGCTGGTGAGGAGGAATAGAGTCGATAAAAATAGGTAAAGAAAATAAAAACGTGAGCATCTGAGGATGTGATGGCATCGCTCTTGACGTCAGGAGAGATGGTGTCCTCACATCAAAGTTTGTATCGCATACTGATATTTAAAGAATGCCCTCAGTGCTGTTGTTACCGCTAGCCCCAAAAAGAGCAGCTCACAGTCAATGACACACTAAAGAGAGATCACTCAATGTTTAATCTTGGCCAGAGGTGGGAGCCAGGGTGGGAGCCCCGGGTTCCAGAAGGTCTCAGTCCTGCATGGTTGTAACGAGTGGGTCTATCTCAGGCTTCCTGACAAGCTTCATGGTCACATGTTTGGTTGCGTGGGAGCTGGGGGAGAGTCAAAATGTGCCAAACTGTGCCCCTTCCGGACAAAAGGTGCCCACCTCTGAACTTGGCTTAATACCTGGACCAGGTTCCACTGCTATGCCACCAAGTTTCTTATTCCATCACCACCGCATAGTGCAAAATTCTTCCTGCTGATCTCAAAACATGAAATGTTTTTGAGAAATGTGTTTTGTTGATATGTTTCTGAGCTGTCTGCTGCCACCCTGGTACAGTGAAGGTGGGTGGTATTTCTGTAGTGGTGCTTATTCCCACAGGGTCCTGGCTTTCTGCGATGCAAACTGATACATTCACACCTACGAGAGAATATTTTTTGTCACCCGTTTACCAACTCGATGTAGCAACATTGAATACCTCTGTTGGCTCCCACGTCCCTGGCGGTCCCTGAATCAGCACCCTGGACAGCGATCGTGCCATAGTTAAAAAATGATCCACCTGAGCTGAAAGCAGGAAGATTTATTGATACTGTTGCACCTTTGCCCCAGCTGCTCTGAATGTTAGCATTGCTGGCAGTCTTTAGGCAAAATTGATGCATTAGGCTGAACCTCATATTGGGCCACTCCAGGAACAAGGAAGTAGTTTTTGGTTTTGGTTTTTTGTTGTTTTTTGTATTGTTTATGCTGATTCAGTTCAGGTAATAATAAGGTCCAAGAGGTTTTTCCGTGAACTGTATTCATTCCATAGACAAATCAGCTGCATCTGCTTTCTTCACACCTATACACAGGTAAAACCATGTCTGGAGTGAAGCTGTGGGGAGCTCATTCACTCTGAATTGTGTTGCTCCAGTATGCGGATTAAAGTATTACTTCGAGAAAGCAAAAAAAAGAAAAAGCCGTGTTCTCTCAGGTTTTTAAGATTTGAGTAATCTCCTCTAAAACTGTGATAAAACAAATCCTGCTTTTCAAATTAAAAGTATTTTCTTGATGTAAATGCTGCTGTGTACAATAATGATTCCTCTACTGGGAAGTATGTTGTTGTTTCTTCTTTCTTTTATGACAACTTCATCCAACCCAACAAGTAATGTGTGGAAAAAAGATGTCTACATTCTTCACCTCTGTTAGGTGAATATGAGGATGTCTAACCGGCCAAAAGCAACTTGAAACCAGTTTAAAAATTAGCCCAAAATAAGCCTCAACAAAAGATTAATATCACTGTAAAAAGAAAGGTGTCCAAACCTGAACCGTGATGGAGGTGAAAATTCCTTTTAAATTGTTTAAAAAGACTGACTTGGGATCTGCCTAAAACTACGTACTCTGAAACAAGCTTCAGACTTTGAAAAACAACCCCATTGTAGTCCACAACCAGCTTCAAACCATTCTAAGAACTGGCTTCAAATCAGCCAAACGCAGCTTCAAACCCCGATTAAAAGAGCTTTAAAAACAGTTTAACACCAGTATCAATGTAAAAATGAACTCATTCAAACCAGTCGACAAAACCAGCTTGAAACCAGTACAAACGACAGATTTCAATTTGTCCAAAATCAGTCTGGAATCCAGCCTTTCAAAACAGACTGTGATGACATGAGATCATTTAATTGTATTTTTTTTTTGTGGCTTGTTTGAGTGTTTTGTGAAGAACTTGTCTGTGTCTTTAGGAACTTTAACAAATTTTCCCTGGTCTTAAAGCAAGCCGACACGTGCAAGAAGGAAGAGACACTTAACCATGTCTATCTGTTTCATAACAGCTCAGATTGTGCCTGAAATTTGCTATATATGGTGTGGGGAGACACTGTGACAGAGTAGCCTGCTTCCTGAAATTGTTTAGATAGTTTTCCAGGGTGTCCTGCCTTGTGCGACACTGAGAACCACACACATTGCTGAACCAGTGGCCTATGTCCTTTTGCAGCCAATCCAAAAAAGGGCTGTCTCTAGAAATGCGATGAAATATTGGCTAAAAAGAAGGCACACTTATGTGGAGTCAATATGGGGGACTTTTCCCAAGAATGAGAGCATGTGAAGAAAGGTCAATTTGCTTCTGAATAAAGCTTTTCTTAGGAATTTGATACAATGAAATCTAATGTGTGTAACACTTAATCATTCTGACTTTCAATGTGCATTGAGATAGTCACAGTCCTAATTTTACAGCCTTCATTTACTATGTCCCTGTGGAGATTACTGCACATTACATGATGCATATCAAGCAATTCTGAGTGAGAGTTTCTGATTTTTCTATTCATTCTAAGTCCAAGTCACATTTTCTTGAGAGTTAGATGCTTAATTTGACATTTTAACTTGCTGCGGGTTCTGTACAATATTATGAGATGGATCAAAATTAAATGGTGAGTGTTGTAATAATTTATTAACCACAGTGGTCCCGAATTTTTTTTTATTGCTTTTTAGTGTAGATAATCCATTTGGAGAGCCCTTGTCAACTTGTTCTTTTTTTTTGTAGGAATATATTATTTGACATATTTTACTCTAGTTTATACCAGTTGCTCTGATTCTTGAACTCAATTTCTCATCTGCTCATCACACATCTAATTATATTGCATCTACAATTACAGATCATACCATTCACCAGATTAGAGTTTATCCTTTTGGGACCATAAATATCAGCCCCAGATTTCATGGCAATAATCCATTCATTAGTGATGGTGACATTTAACTGTGGTACAAAGTGTTGGACCCACATGTAAACTGCATGCCTGGCTGGCTGGGGGAGTTCATCGTCATCCACACAGCCCCATAGCTAACATAGCTGTTCATAAGTTTTTATTTATACACACACACACATGATTTGTGTTTGGGCTGATAAAATGTGAAAATTTTAGACGCTGGGCTCAAATAAATGTCTTGTTTCCTTATCGTTGTTTACTACGATCTCTAAACTACTCTCCCTTTTTAGAGAGCAAGAGAGCACATTTGAAGACTCTATTATAAAGGCAGGTTTAAAAATATCATTGTGCAGTGTTAAACTCTCAAACCTCTATAAAACCTGATGAAAACCTCTCTCAGGTTTGGGTCACCAAACGGTTTTTTTTTTTCCAGGGCATGTCCAGTTTTCACGTCCTGTCCAGGCCATCCTGTTTTCTTCTTAGATAAAAAGTGATGAAAACTATTTTTTTGTCCATACAGAGGAGGCACACGTCACATGTCATGAAATTCTAAGGCGTCTTTGATTAAACTTTGAGTAACACTTGAGTATCTCATTGTCAGGCCGAGTGTCCTGTTTTTCAGCCATCATAATATGGTCACCCTATTATCGGTGCAGAGTCCTGAGCTGGACTAAGTGAAAACAGTAAGTTCCTGCCACTGGAATAACACCATGACTTAATGTCCTTGTGTGAGCTCCAAAGTTCTGTGAGAGCGGGGTCACTTTTTCCTTCATAAAATTCCCAGAATTAATATCTGTTTTTGACTTCGATACTAACATCAGGGGACACTTCAAAAAAGTAATACTAAAATACTTTAAAGTGTCCTGCATATGTGTTGACAGACTTGAAAAGTCTGGCGCTTTTTCACAGGTTGTTCGTGCCTCCGATAGGATTTGTTCACTCTCCGTTTGGAAGTGACCTACTAACTGCAGACGGGTGTTTTCGTAGACAAGCAAACTGATGCTGTTTTTGTGCGTGTAGACTTGTCCTGTCTTAACTAGCTCAAATTCCTCCTCAAGTGCATTTATTTAAACTCGTGCCAAAAGAGTGCAAACAGCGCTGAACAGATGAGGAATGAAAGTATTTGTCGTAACTCTGCAGCATTCCTTCCACAAAAGAGAGATTAGTTCAACATACAGGGAAGCTTTTGGAAGGAGCCCTCTGGCCAGAGACATTTTTGTGTCCCTGTGTCACTTGTTCACTCACTCATTCACTCACGTTGCTGACTTACTCTCAGCCCACACGTTGTACGTGTAGTACACTTTAAATTTAGGAAGGTGAGACAGAAGGCTGCGTGCGTCTCAGACATGACTGATCACCATCAACATAATCACTCGACAGAGTAATTGTGGGAAGCTTTCATGCCATTTGAGTTCGTCTGCTCTCACTGGCCATCTGTTTTGAGCACGTCCGCCTCCTACCTGCTATACCTACTTCATTCATTCAAGTGAAGTAAGAAGAGGGGGTGGGGGTGGGGGGAGGGGGGGAAGAAACTTTCTTGTCCTGTTTGATACGGAGTTGAAGTCAACGATTGTCTTTAAGAGACGGAAACAGAAGAGAAGGTTCTGAAGCTGCAGTGAGGTGGTTGGGGCATTAAAAAGTAATTTTACTGTAAGATAATCTTGATATCCTGTGAGCTAAGCAGCAGTTTTAAGTGTAAGATTTATGTCCAGAGTCAAGCGCACAAAGGCAGACACATGGTATGTTGTCACTTGTCTTCTCTCTGCGGCTGACATAACTGAAATTCTCCCACATAATCACAACCTCCACATGTGTCTGTTCATAACAAGCTCTCATGCTGCAAACCTGCCAAATTCGTGCACACTTGTGTCTCGCCATGAACTTTGTGTGACAGAGAAAGAAATGCAAACCGGTTAGCTCCACTCTTGCCATGGCAACGGACGCGACAAGAAAAGCGATCCTGTACCTGTGTATCTGTCTCCCTAATGGTCTGTGTGTTAGTGTAACAAGATCTGTAAAAACTCCCCTCAATGACATTTTAGATCCCCCACTGTAACTGACCTGGGCTGGGGAGTCACAAGTAGGATTTAGGTGAGTACTCAGGCTTCTCTCAGGTTCCTGTTCCCCTTTTCCTAATGAATTCAGCCATAAGAAAGCTTCAGATGAGGCCCCTTTTTTCCATACAGCCGTATACTGTCGCATGGGCTGCATTTTGTTTTGCAAAATGTCATGAATGTAAAAACTGGGCTTTTTTTCCCTCCCCACTTCGTCTTATGCCTATAAAATCTCCCCAGAGATGTTTTTGATTTAACATGTCTAACGACAGTCTGTAATGTGTTTCCCTTCTCCTTTTGGGGAGAAAGGCTCTTATTAAGATTGCTGTGGGATGACTGCTGAAGGGTCCTGCATTATAGCACCTTGCAGCTTCACTGTTGGACTGCACCACTTGGACCACTCCTAACTCTCCTGTTCCCTCTGCTGGGAAAGGCAGATATTGCACAGCCCAAACAGGGGGGGAAAACAGCCCACAACCAGAGCAGCTACTTTTATTTTAAGTAGCATTTTCTGCATTTAACGACTGAGATCACCCACGTCGGGCTCTGGTTTAAATCGAGTCTGCTGCCCTCTCTGGGAAGGCATGGTCTAGGTGAGAGCCTCGCTGACACCCCTCTGTACGAAATATCAATGTGAATGACTCATTCCCAAGTTTGGTGTCAATCACCATTGCAAATGCCAAACCCATTATCAACGGGTCTTTTCAAGAAGTTGCCTTGTCCGTCTGGTGGCAGAAGTATTAGGCTTTATGAGAAAGGGTAAATTTTTTACAGCAGCGTTTAGCTCTTTTGAGAAAGCCTTTCCCCCCTCAGGGTGAGCAAACTACTTTCAATCCACCTGGAAAAAAAGACCCTGTAAACATCCAGTTTCAATTTTTGTAGCATGCATTTAATTTTTGCCTGAGTTCATTCAGTGTGTGAGTGAATCGTTGAAACGAACAGTGAACCTCACAAAGACAGATAGTGTCTGTGCTCAGTGCAGCACTAAAACAAATGAGAATAAACATCCAGTATTTATACTTCCTGTCGTCCACCTCTGCTTGGTTATTGCGCATCAGCCGTCTGCCTGGTATTTGCACCAGTGAAATAAATGAGCTTTACCTTTGTTCTTTTAGCCACAGCTTCCTCAAGATGTGACAAAAGATTGTTGTGACAAGTGCTGCACACTCCAGTAGAGGACCAGTTTGTCTCCCGGTTGCCTGTGTCGACTGTTTTGATAAAAGCCAGCCTACTTTGCTGTTTGTGTTTCTGTTTTCGTTTTCCTTTTTTTGTATTGAATAGCACAACAGGCAAGTTCATTATGCGTGTGACTCATCCCACTAGCCCACACCCCCTCCCCATCTGCTGCTGTGCGCTGGAAAGGAGAGGGAACCGCCATTGATCACTTCTTCCCTCACACATGCACGCACACACCCCACCTTCAACGTCACTATCGATCGACATGTTTAATGTTTTTGTGGGGAATGGCTGGCATTTCCTTTTGTGTCATTTTACATCTGTTTCTAACATTTGCTGACATTATAATAAATCACAGGGCAAAAATGTGGAAAAAAAGGAGAAAAGTGAAGCATAATCCAGCAAATTATTCAAACCATCCCATCCTGCTCAGGCAGTGATTGAGCAGGTTTTATTCCTGCTCGGAGTGACAATCAAGAAATGCAGAAGGAAAAATGTCTGGACTGGAGATGTGTTATTCCATGGATACAGCTGAGTTAACAGCGACCAGCACTCACAGCAAAGATGCTGCAGAATGGTTGTCAGGAGCATTTCCTGGATGAAGCATTTCCCCACTGTCTCGACTTGATTGATACGTTGCTCTCAGCAATCAAACACATGTAACACATCGTGACTTTGACATGTTTACTCGTTTTAACCTTGTTTGCTTTAAACACAAGGTTTTGGTGTCATGTTTCGCATCAAATTAGAAATCAATCCGTTTTGTCAAGAGGCGAAGCTAATGACAAATGAAAAATGGTTATTGTTTCAAGACTAATTTTTCTGTTTTGAAAACTGAATCTCTCCTTCAGCTGTTAATGATATGAAGCCAATATATGGTGGGCTTCTGCATTCCTTGACTGTCACTCCAAGTTACATCCTTTTGACGTTGTTCGTTTACTCTCCATGTTATTTTTTCCATCTAAGTTATGGGGAGTGCTTGAACAGATCCCAGCTGTCATTGGGTGAAGGCAGGGCCCACCCCGGACAGGTCTCTTGTCCATCACAGGTCAAACATAGAGGAATACACAATCACAGACTCATATCGGCACCAAAGAACATTTTATAGTCGGCAACTAACCTCGTGCATGTTTTTAGACTGTGGGAGGCAACATACACAAGCATGCGGGGAAACATGGAAACCTCCCACAGAAAAGCCCTGAGAGACAAGTTTTTCGACCATAAATTCACAATTGAAGAGCTCTCAGAGGGATAAGAACTAAGGTGATCAGTCTGATGGTGTCTATATAAACTGCATGACACGTCTAACTAGAGGAGCACTGTGGGAAAAAGAAACCTTAGTTTTTATACAAACTGAAGCCAGTGCATCAGTCTGATACAACAGGTGTGAATATGACAAAACAATGAATGATGAGTGGATCTCTTGGTTATTGTAACATTTATTGTAACGAATGTTGTGAACTGATTAGATAAGGTGATGGCAAAGATCCCTGGAGAGATAAAGTGGCGGCGTTCTTCGTAGGTGCAGGTGTGTAATGATAGTCCTTAGATTGACATAATGTTTATTGCCAGATTACATCGTGCCACTGTAACATTTTGACCTCCTGGCTTGTGTTGTTTACATTCTACCTTTTGCTGCCTCGTACACAAAAAAGTTTGATCCTCTCTGTGCTTTGAATTTTCTAATCGGAACCAGCAAACACTCCTCGAGCAGTTAAAGCAACAGTAGCTCGTATGCTGTGTCAAAGCACACAAGCCCGCCTTCGCCTCACCATAAGCACTGACGGCTCACGACTCTGTCGTGGGATCTCCCTTTTGATAGGCACTGACCTCTGCGGACAGGACGAGGATCGCGCCTCTGCACTTCCAGCTCTGAATCAGTCTTTCTCGCTATCTCAATTTGGTCTTTCTCAAACTCCTTTGTCAAATATTCATGCTTTGCCATTTTTCCCGCTTCTGACACATCGACTTTAGGACAAAATGTTCTCTTGCTGCCTCACGTATCTCACAGGTGCTATAATAAGGGCATATTCTGTGTCATTCACTCTGGCTCTCACTGGTTGTAATGTCAAAACTGGAGAGGCACTTTAATTGTTTCAGGCTACATATCTTAGGTGTTGGTTTTTTTTTTTTTTACTAAGTTAAACTTGTATTTTAATTTTATTTTTCAGGAACTTTTTCTAAAAGCAAACTTAAAGATTGAACTTTCAGGAAATTGAAGTCAGAAATTGAATTTGAACGCTGACAGGAATGCTACTAGCAAGTTTCATTGCATGTCCACATCTGCATGTCCAGTTTACCAGAAATGAAGAATGGATTTGACTTGCAGCTGGAATCCAGACAATCGTTGCAGATGTGAGTGAAAGTGTAGCAGAGCTGTGGGTCGTTAAATCAAAACAATATGAGGAAGGAGCGGAGACGATCTGTCCAGCAGAGTTTGGTTGATTTGAGCCTGAATGCAGCACCTCTTGCTTTCGCTCACCTCCTTTGTAGCACAGGGAAATAAAGCGTTTCAGTCACGTTATTTTCTTGTTTCTGTGTCGCAGTCTCACCTGTGTTCTTAACCTTGAACCAAAACATGGAAAAAAAGAATACTTCACGGAAATTATATGTGCGCCGACAAACATGTGCTGCAAGTACACAAATCGTCTGACGCCCTTCAGATCCTTTTTCTTTTTTTGGGGAGGGGGGGTTGGGGGCTTTTGTTGGACTTCATTTGTTCTCAGAAGTTGTTCCGTAATTCATCCACCTGTTTGTCACGAGTCATCGTTCGGATGGCTGTGTTCATGGAAGCTATTGCAACTTTTCATACAGTGAAACAATACAACACAATTATACTTTTCAAAGATACAGAAACTACTAACTTTGTGTCAGTGGTCATCGTTTTTGTATTCATGACCATCTCACTTAATTCTTCTCAGACATAGCCAGCCTTGTTTTTAGTTATTTTAGTTTTGGATATCAATAAATTGCCTGAAATAGGAGAAATAGAGAGGTGTAGGTGTGACATGACACACGAATAAATAGCCCTTTAACGATAAACTAACATAGTGATGATAAGATAGTGATGATGAATCACATACAAGGAACCCCGTGGTGAGAGCAATGTGTTGTTTTCCTGCCTTCTCGCATGTAGGTGGTCCTGGACATGACATTTGGAGGTGGTGGTCATACCAAAGCAATACTGAACACGGCTCCTGAAGTCACGGTCCTGGCCTTAGACCGAGATCCCACAGCCATCTCTCTGGCCCAGCAGTTAGCCGAGAAACACTCGTAAGTGATTTCACTCACACACAGCACGAGTTGAAACCGAATGTTCCTTTATTTAGAGAAAAAAAACTATACCGATGTATGACTATTAATTTAGTATCGCCATAGTTGTTTCCTGGTATTGCTCGGCGGAGGTTGGTATTTGGCCATTATTTCCCAAAGTCTTGCGTAGGTTTGTTGTAGAATAGCATCGCATCTCTCCTTGTATTTCTCACTTCTTCCGTGCGCCCGATCAAATGCTGCTTGCCAAGATACAGCCCCTGAGTTTCACTATCCAATCAAATCCATTCTTCCTTCTTAACTTAAAGCTTTTCTCCCCCCACGCAAAGCTGGTGGGCCCAGCATGTCATTTGTCAGAGTAAGGGCCCACGCCTGCAGTGAGAGGGAGATGCTGCCTCCCACGGAGGATCTATAAGTTAGGGGGGGCGGGGGGGGGGGTGTTAAAAAGTGGAGGGAGAGAAAAAAAGAAAATGAAAACACGAGAGAGAGAAAGAGAGAGAGACAGAGAGAGAGAGTAGAGGGAGACACGAGGACACAATGCCAGGGTGAGAGGGAGTGCGTGTGTGCATGAGCAAGGCGCGGGTGGATGAAAATGAGATGTTCCTAAGACCATGGCGTGGGAAGGAATCCTTTTACGTAGATTCTGGGGAAACCTCTCTCAAGGGAATCTGCCAGAGAAATGTGCCTGTGAGCAGGGAATGACAATTAAGAGAGAGAGAGAGAGAGAGAGAGAGAGAGAGAGAGAGAGAGAACACTGTATTCTGTCAGCAGCAATATACCCCTGCTGTAAACTCTTCCACGCCTACTCGTGATGCAAGTTGAGAGAGGCTAGAGAAATCTAGCAATTAACCAATATTATTGGAAGCCTGAGTAAAAGACCCCGCCAACCTACGCAGTGCATCCACACAACAGGGTGAGAGGATTTTCTCTCTCCTCTGTGCTCCCATGTCTTGAGGAAAGTATAACCTCGATGCAAACTGTTGAGTCCTGGTGTCAATTTAAACACGGTTCACCACAATGTAAACAATCTCAGGTCCAAATACTTTAAAAGCTTTAGTTTATGAAAGCAACTGAACAATATTCACACGTCTTTAATGGGATTTGTCCGTGGCGTGTTGAGCCTCGCTTAGCTCTGCACCATTTTTCTTGTTGCTATGACTTCCCTGCGCTTGCAGCTCTGCAGTAGTTGTGCTCGCAATAAATGTTCTAAATGTGAAGAAAAACATTCAGCATAAATCTGAAAATGTGCATGTGGAATAAATACAGCTTGATATCATAGCAAAAGTCTTTGACTTTACATTATGTTCTGAAACACATCATTTAAATGGGAGCCGAAAACTTATGTGCTGTTCAATTTGTATGGTCCTTGTTTATTTAGCCCACTTGGATTGTTTCATTCACAGGTTCCTATTTCTGTATGGTCATAGCTCTGTTCCGCTTTACATATTGACTTTAATGTCCTACTTTGCCTACATCTCCTCTTTTTTGAAGTTGAAATATATAAGGAAAAAACTTTGTAAAAACCTCCCTATTTTCTGAAGGCTCAAAGACTCAGTAGAAGGTTTTGGACAGTCGTCAGTTTTTGAAATCCTTGGTGAGGTATGTATGTACAGTATATAAAGTAACCTTAAGGTTTCCATAAGAACATGTGACTCAAACAATGTTCAGTGTTTTTACCCAGTGGCCAGTTACTTGATTGGCCTCTTGTGTATTTTGACTCATCAAAAGACCAAAAAATGGACAATACTGCCTCTTACACTTGCGATAGTTTGTGCAGTGCCAAAGATATCTTTAAAATTAGTTCTCATTTAAAGCAGCATTAAAAAAGCATCTAAATTCATAACTTTTTACTAGTGTATGGATGACCTTGATGGCAAACTTGTGTGTCAGGAACTGAGAAAATACTGTGAGATCTGCTGAGATGTACTCGTTAAGATAGAACAGTGAGAAAAAGAACATAACGGCATTTGTTTGTGTGCGCGTGTTCACGCCAAGCTCCTTCTGTCTGCTTCCGCGAGCCACCTGTCCACTACAGACATGGAGTTGAACTGCTTTATGTTTGAACCCTTTGGGCTATTAAAGAGCGGCCTTGTCACTGTGCTTACCGAGAGGTTAGAGTTCTCTTTTCTTTTTTCACTTTGCGATACATAAATGGTCTGCGAAATGTGCAAATAATTGCTGTTTTCTTGGAAGTTCTCGTAGCTACAATCAAGGCGGGAAGCCCGTCCTCCTCCTCCTCAGCGACAGAAGGCAATTGCAGGCCAAAAGCGCATCAGTTTAATATTTTCACATATCTTGAGATGGATGACATAATGTAGAGTATCCCAAACTGTGATTGGTCAGCTTGCTATTCCACTTTTCCACTTACACTAGTTTGGCTGCCATGACAATAAGGCAGTAGCAAAAGAACAGGCATTTGTTCACACAGAGTTCAATGGTCTGGCCAGTTCTTTCTGTTGTTTAACTTCTGACATGACACACCATGCAAGTAAACAACTCGTGTCTCCTCATCCTTGAGAAGTTTATATCCTTCTGATCTGCTCTGTCCACTCAAAGCTGGCAACCTGAAATCAATACTTTTTGAAAAGTAAGAGTTCATAAACCCTGAAACGATGCGTGTGGAGGCTGAAGTGATTAAAAACAGGAAAATGGTGAGAGAATAATCCCGCCTCTGTTCTCAACATGTATGCTCATTGACTGTCCCTGCTTTACTTTGGCACACTTGTGTTCTTCTCAATAAAGCACCATGTGACACGTCCCCTTTCAGCCGTGTTGTATATGCCATGGTAATTACAGCAGTTTCACAGGGACAGAAAATCTTCCTCCAACAGTGCTGTGCTCACCTAAAGGTTTTTCTAAAAACACATTCTGGGGTTGTAAATTACCTCAGCAAGAACTTACAACATTTGATTCAGTCAGTGGATTTGTACCATTTTTACACTTGTTTTGATCCTTTTTATAGAAGAGGTAAAGCTACCTGGGTGTAGTAGTCCTGGCGCTGTTTAGTAAGCACAACCCAACTCTGCAATTCTCTCAGTTCTGAGAAGTCTAGTAACCTCAATCAATCAGTCAATCAATCAGTCACACGTCATAGACGACATCCAGGGAGGTGTTAATTTCCATTTCTGGAAATATTTATCGGGCGTGACGTAACACTTCCTGATTATTCAGCCGGCTTCTTTTTTAAGCAGGAAATAAAGATGATGACTTCAGAGTGGAGGAGCAGCAGAGATGCTGCAACTGATCACTTAGACGAGACACTTGTAAGAGATGATGGCAAGGCCACCAGTGACTTCAGAGCCATTTAGTTGCAAATTCGCAACATTCCTGTAGCTCTAATAGAGAACAAATAAGCCACAGGGAGGGATTTTATAACCTTCCTTGGGTCAACTGAGGTAATTTAGAAAAAACATAAAAGGATTTTTAAAGACCAGCCTCTCTCCGTTTGTATCCTGCTTCTTTTTTCTTCTCCGGACTGTAGATATTTTCATCACTGCTCCCCTGCTGAAAGCAATCAATCAGCATCTTGTCTTAGGCTTCAGTGACGCAGGTAAAGGAACTGAGCAGGTCAACACAAGGGAATATTTCAGGCTTGATTTGTGAGGAGGCAGCATCATGTTGAGTGAGCATGCACTCAGACTGGAGCTGCAGTGAAGGTTCCTGATGTCCTCACAGAGTGTACTCTCTTTCCAGATGGACAAGAGCAAACCAAAGTGAGGAACTGTTAAGTGAGGGAGTGCTACGTTAAGAATTACTATGTTATAGTGGAGTTTTAAATCCAGCCTGATTACTCGTTACTGACTTTAGAGAAACCGCTTTTTCTATTTTCTAATGACAAGCAAAACGGGCTCCATCAATTTCAAACAGTTCACGCAGTAAAATTAGTCGGAACATTAACTTCGTCTTGTTTTTCAAGACCCCGCGTTTTGTGTAGTCTCAAACGTAAACTCCGTTGTCTGTTAAGCGTTGTGGCAGGTTCAAAAAGCCTACAGACAGTTAATAAGACACAGTGCAGGCAGGATGTCGAACAATTGTTGACACTTTTTGAGCTGTTTCTTTGTACAGCAAAATATGAGATGGTGTCAAAGAGGAGCACTTCAGAGCAGCGAGAACATTTCAATCCAGCTGAAGTAAACTAAATATGACAGAAGCATCGCAGTGCTGTGCTCCCTGAAAGCATCACTGGAATGCAGTCGTTCACAGAACAAAGCGCAGAAAAACCTTGAATATGGCCAGACTTTCCATATATCTGGACAAAACATCAACAAAAACTTGCAGACAACAGCATTGCATACAAAGTAGAATGGAAAGGCTCGATTCAATGCAGTGTCTCGCAGTGTCAGTGTGACCTGAAGACCGTGAAGGTCATGAAATGTTTCAGCTTCACCTGAAAAGATTGTGCTTCAGCTGTGGCTTTACGAGCGCCTTTTAAAAGCATACAGAGAGGGGACAAAAAGGAGACAGAGCAGGGAATAACAGATGGACTGCAACACTGAGATGTGGAGGTAATAGCATCGTCACCTCAGTTAGTCCTGAGGGAAACGTGAGGGTCTGTACAAAATTTCACAATATCACACCCAGCTGTAGAGAGGGCAGATGTTAATCCCGCCGTGATGCAAGAGGAAAAGCAAGCGGATCGACAAAAGTGTCTTAAAACGTCGAGAAAATGTAAGAATTTGGTAATTATCCAATGTGAAGTTGTGAAAACCCAAAAAATAGTAGGAAAAAGTCCAGAGAGTGGTGAGCCAAAATAGCTTTTGCCACCAGCAGATGAAAGTTATATTGAGAATTCACGTCATAGTTTTTATTTAGTTTAATCTCGTGGATTGAAGTGATTCTCTTGATTGTAGCTTTATCTGCATTGGTTCTTTATTTTTATCACCGGAATCATCTCGTGATTTAATCTGCAAAGCTCTGGACAGTCGTGGGGGCGTCAGTTTAGGGAAAATCCTGCTCAGCGATGGGCTGATCCACCGAGATGTCAGAGTAACAACCAAAAATTGCATGACGTGGATGTTGTAGGGTGCGACAACTATAAATAGCTCAGATCTCTTAAGCAATTATGAGCCCACACTTGAACCTCAGCACATACACCACTGAAACTTGTCCTCTTTAATAATATAAGACCTTACATAAGACATTTATATCTCCAACTCTGTGTCTAAGCCACATAAAGAAGTTAATAATTTAAAAATATTATGTAACTGTTTTGCATATTTTTAAATCCTTCAGTGGCTTACAAAAAACATGTTGTACAAGAAGTCACTGTGTGTAGAGGAAGCTATGTTCTTTACCTGTAAGTAGGTGGACACAAACACTTCAAATGTGTTTGATTCTAATAATTAATGTGTCGACTTTGTGGGGAGCAAAAACAGCCATAAAATATGAGTGTGACTTTGGTTTTTGTGCTAAAGCCGTCAGTGTAGCATAGTTGCTGGTTGCAACACTTAGACCGCGTGACTTTGATACAGATTCAAGAATAATAACACACATAATTATGCAAATTAGAAATTTTAAAGATTGTTGTTAAACTTTAAAAAAAAAAACAAGTTAGATGTGTGAAATTAATCGTATCCTTCAACTGAATGGAACGTGGCCCCTGAATTAAGAGCACTTGCCGTGGGTGATGGTTATCTTTGCCAAGCGATTGAAAATCAGAAACTACGACAATAAAAGAGTTCTAAAACTCAGGGAAAAAATTGAAATTTCTGAGAAGTTCGAGGCGCTTGACTTCCCACCATGACTTTGAATGATGGTCAAATGTGGAGATTGGAGATGGTGGGCAGAGTGCGGCTGGGGAGGCAGAAGCAAGAAGGGATTGTGCAGGTGATGAGGGAAAACAACAAAGCCTTTACTATAGATTTTTCAACAAATTAATCACTGTGCAGGATAGTGAATTACAACGGCGAGGCAAAGGAAGGCCCTGGCAGCGTGGGTGAGATGCTCCCTTGGCATTTTGTCCGCAGTGGGTTTTGAAATAGAGGGGCTGCCAATTTGTGTTCCTCCCTTCAATGGCCCCAGTTAATCTTAAAGAAGGTGGAGTAAATGCAATGTACATAAAAAGGGCAAGTCTGGAGTCGAGTGAAGCGGTGGAGTCTGGGTCGAGTTTTTTATGTTCCGAGAAGAGCAGTTTGGCTCGAAGGTGGGAGTCGGTTCAAACACTGCAATCACTCATGACATCATTATCCAAACAACCGTCATGCCTGTATTACAAAAAGCAACCAGCTGCAGCTCAAAGATGAAGCAATTCAAAGCAGCCGCTGCTGCAGGCACACTGCTTTAATTTATCCTAATGATCGTTCTGATAAACAAAACATCCTACTGGTTTTATTCTGAGGACATTATCAATACCAGTTGATACTGGGGCAACGGCCAGGGGCTGCAAGCACCGTACATGGCAGCCTGCTCTATTGATGTGAGTGACTGAATGAATGAATGTAACTGGTCACATAAAGTGCAGAGAGACTTCTCAAAACAGGCAAATGTGCTGGATTGGTAAAGGTCTATTTAACATTTATAAACTCGACAGGTTGCAATTACTCACCTACAGGCAATATAGTGCCACCATTTACCCCAATAGAAGTCTTTGTAAAGTCTAATAAGATGGAGCT
>JAUESF010000001.1:16381450-16408197 GCA_032274765.1 Malacoctenus tetranemus | reverse complement strand
CCTATCAGGGTTTAGCTTGCACATGGTAGGCATAGACTAAAAATCAACAAGCCTTGTCCTCCAGATGGAGGTTTATGTGTTGGGTGCAGTGACTCAGTCGACGTGCACAGGTTGCAAGTTGCCTCAAGATGGTAAGAGATCAGATGTAGCGCGCCACGAGGAAGTGCGTCGCATACATTCAGGAGGAGAGATGTTTTGTTACAATGCAGCCAGATTTAGTTGGGTCCCATTAAAGCAAAGTCCAACAAAAACACGCCGGACCTCTTCCTGCAGCCACTCGCTCTGCAGGAAAGTGTCTGATAAACAAGCAGAATTTTTTAATGCTATTAGTTTTCAAAAGATCATAAAAGAGCTGTTTATTTGTGACCCCATCAATTTCCATGCACATGTTTGGGAGTAGGACTCCATCCCATTGAGATCAGCATGAGAATGCATCGACACGTAATTCATCTCAATTCAATCAGTCCCCTGCAATCTGTATTTCACATGTGTTGATATTGCAGAAGCAGCAACATTTCGATGTATCTCACTCCCCAGACATAAGTCCTGTCGTTTCAGCTTTCACACTGTAAAGTGCTCGGTTTACTAAGTTTGTAATTGTTGTGTTTCTGTGGTTTATGTGGAAATCTTTTTTCGATTGTTTACTTAAATGACTGTATGGAAATGACCTCTGACAGATTAAAAATGTGTTTTCGTACATCGGAGGCTGCTGGGTGAAGGAGTCTGAAGAAATCCCTTTGCTCTTGATGTATAGATGCTAACTCCTGTTGCTCTCTTCTGCCATCATCTTTGTTCACACAATGTTAAAAGGTCACATGAAAAATGCATGAACGTGGCTTGAGGATCTCACCATTCGTACATGTGGAAGGGAGTGTACACAGTCTTGGTCTGTCAAGAAGGAGCGATCTTGATAGGCTCGCTGAAGCGGTTGTTTCCCTCCAAACAGGGGGAAGAAAAAAAAAGGGGGTTATTTTTTTGAAGGCTCACAAGCTTATAAAACTCATGTGTGTTAACGATGAGCCGCGTCTCCGCTCAAACACATTTGCTTTAAATTAATCTGACCTGCAGGACATTGAATGGAGATGTTGTCTCGAAATTGCGTGAGGGTTTATGTCGGACAAATTGAAAGTGGGAGTTTATTTTTCCTTCCTATTCAGCGGCTGTTGTCGCGAAAGGTGAGCTGAGGTGAAAGAACAGAAAGAAGTATGTTTGCTGCTCACTGTTACCTCGGTGGTATTTGAGGTCTTCTTTAGCGCAGCTCTTAAGCTTCAGCGTTTCAGACAGCCAGGACAGAAATATGGCAGGAACACAACCTGTTCCCCGTTTATTAGGGAATTACTATGCAACTGAATTTTTTATTTCTTTTCACTTTGACAGTGTGATTGTGGAAAAAAATCAAAGCGAGAAATAAAGGAAGCTGAATGCATCCACATGAAAACGCCATTCGTTTGTAGTAGACATCACACTGGAAAGTAGTGAACCAAAAAAATGGTCTTTTTGAACATTTTAGGGTCATTTTGTGGCTATTTTAGGTTTGTTTATGTCTATTTTTACCCTTCTATTCATATATGTTTTGCCAGTGATGCCGTGATAACTGTGTTGTTGTCAGTCGGGTTTTACCGTCTAATCTCCGTCGGACAGTCATGTCATGTGCACTGATGTCTAATTGCACCGTTCCTCTCTCTAATCCTTTGTTCTGCAGTGGTCGTGTGAAACCGCTGCTCGGCCGGTTCAGCGAGCTTGAAGCCCTGCTGTCTAACATGAACATTAAGCCAGGCAGCATTGATGCTGTCCTGTTGGACGCCGGCTGCTCCTCCATGCAGATGGATCAGGCGGACAGAGGCTTCTCCCTCAGCAAAGACGGCCCCTTGGACATGCGAATGGACGGAGAGAGGTAAGAGATGTGCTACATACGGCCGGCGGAGCGGTTTGTAGGTGCCAGACGATCAGAGCCACTGATGCAATCATGTTCCAGTGCATCCGCAGAAAAAGGCTTTTGCAGAAACAAAATACTGACTTCAAAGTGAGCGTTCACATGTACTTAAATGCACCTGCTAAGAGTCTTAAACCAGTATTGATCACATTTATGCTGTGACTTTACCCCCTTTTAACATCCGACTCATCCATCCGGTGGGGCAAATGAGTTCACAGGAATTTTTGTGGACCTCCAGTCAGCCTGATTCAACCTGTGTGCTACGTTTTGGTAGAAATTTGAGTGAAAAACAATACAATAAATCTATATAAAAGTATGAAAGTTAATTCTACAATACATGTTTGAAGGAGTTCAATTTTGAAAAAGGAGGCAGAGCCAAAAAATACAAAAACTGAGTTTGTATTGGAGAAAAAAAAATCAGGCAAATCAGGATTTTACAGCATTTCGATATATTGGCAGCAGATAAGTAACAAGCATTCGTATCCAAATTATTATCTTTTAGAGGCAGATGTTTGCCAGTCTGCAACACAAATGTGCCCACAATATACGAAGCAGTTTTAAAGAAATGTTCCTTAATTTAAGAAAAGTTGGAGGCTCAAAGAACTCACTTATTCAATGAATGATTCAGAGGATCCGGAGAAATCTGCGTGCAAAAGAGGCAAGGCCAAACATGGACGCTCAAGTTGTTTCCGAGTCTGAAGTGAAAGCAGAAAAAAATCTATTGGATTTGGTAAAACGCAAATAAAACACAATATTTCTTTTCTTTTGAGCTGCTTCTTTCAAACCAAAAAACTCTCATAAAGAATGCGTGCATCACATTGTTTGCTTGTATTCCAATAGATGATGAGGTTCAGCTATGAGTGGTTTAGCAGAATGTACAGTATGTTCAACACCACAGCTGGCTTCTCATTGTGTTTCACACGCCCTGTGAAGATTTTCTGATACTACCTGCGATTGTGTTGAATCTCTAATCGAAATTAAAATAGCATTTGAGGAGCGAACACGAGGCAGCTTCATTGTGAAGCACGTCTCAGAAACGAGTCAAACGTGAACACCGGTGCGAAACACATCAGACCATCATTAGGATCAGCAAGCTTCTCCTGCTAAGCTGCTTACCCGGAGATCTAACAATACTGTCAAAAAACACATAAACAAGTGGTTAAAAAAGATGTGAAGTAAGTTTGCTATTTTTGCAAACATTTAAGCTTGGTTGTGTGGATGAGGCACATGTGTAATTCAGAGGATGATTTGGAAAATGGGACTTTTTCTTAATAACAGGGAGCTGCCTGCTTGTGTCAATTATTGTACCATTTCTTTCCTAATTTGTTTAGACATATAGTGTTTCATAGGCCACAGTGCTCTTCTGTCAGCACATTCATGTAAATGGAAAAGAAAATCAATTTTCATCATGACTCAGATCTCCTGTAAAATGTATTGGTGTGTTTATGGGCCCATATTTTACCCCGAACCCTAAAGACATTTTGACAAACAAATAAATAAAATCCTTTTATATCCAAATTTAATGTCATAGGTGAAATGTCTGCTGTGTGGTCCTCCTGAACTGAACTGTAGTGTCTCAAGTGTCTACATTAATGTTTGATGATTACGGTGAAATCTCATGGAACACGTCAGTGCATGCTTGCTGCTAACACCTATGAGGCTTTTAAGTGTCTTTTGATTTTGTGTGCATTCATTGTGTTGTGCAGGGATATGATGCATCCAGTGATAATTCTGAATCACTTGACAATGTCAGTATAATGTGCAAAAGCGACCAGATAAGATAACTCATTTATGAGCTGTTGCACAAGCCGCATCCCTCCTCTCCTTCTCTCACAATCATTCTGTTCGTAACTGTCAGCCATAAAGGTTTTCAGCTGTATCTCAGTGTTGTCAGGATTCGCCACTGTCAGCAAGGACATGACGTCAAGCAGCTTAATTGGGCTTCTCTTTGTGCGTAGGTACCCCGACATGCCCTGCGCTGCTGACGTTGTGAATACCTTAGATCAACAGGCTCTTGCATCCATCCTCACTGCATACGGGGAAGAAAGACACGCCAGGAAAATAGCTTCAGCCATTGTGGAGGCACGCCGTGTCAACCCCATCACCCGGACACAGCAGCTGGCCAGCGTGGTGGCAGGTAGCTCGGCACTAGCCTGATTAATTCCCCGCAGCTTTCTGGAGGCTGTAAGGGAAAATAAAACAAGAGTGCAGTTATTAAGGCTGTCTCCCAGTGGGACATATGTGTCTGTGAAAATTACGTGCTTTGTGATCTCAGTCATCATCCTCTCCTTTCCCTGTGTTTTGGGTGCCTTTCTTCCACACCGTCTTCACAGATGAGACAAAGGCAGAATGTGGCTAATGCATTGAAAACAGGGACTCACATGTACCAGCTCATTTCTCTCCTTTCACTCTGCTGTTTAGTTGCTTCTTTCCCCCATATTTACCTGACGCAAACACTCACTTGCATGACACCCTCGTGCATCAGACAGACGTCGGATTATTTGTCTTTACTGAGTTTTTTTTTTTCCCCCCCTTGAAGATAGACGACTCCAGCTTTGAGTCGCTGAATGAGTGAGACGTGGTTTGCAACAGTTGCTGCACGGAGCGGCATTTGCGTCAGTGTCACCCTGGGAGAACAGGTGTGAGTAAGAGCAGCTGTTTGATCTTTTTTCAAGAGCAAAGCGAGTCGCCACCGATGTTGATTCAAAAACAATTGAAGAGGTCTGGATTTGGGAAAGTTTCCAGGTGGAGCTTTGTGACCAGTCGCGACTCCGATGCCGGCAGCAAAAAAATCATCCTCACAGGAGGCAGGATGAACGATGAGGGATTGTGCGGCTTTTTGCGGCGCAATATGTCAGGCCACGATTGAAAGCATCTTGTTGCCATGCCTTTTTATTCAACGTGAACCCTTTTTATGTGGTGACCATTCATGTTTTCTTGCCTGCAGCACATTATTGTTTGTATTCAAAGTGTTGCAGGTTTTTTCCAGATGAAATTATGAGAAAACGTATCAAGTGAGATCATCTGCAAACACACCATATAGTGTCTCACACTGTGCCAGCAGCACAGAATACACAAGCTTCACTGTAGTCATGTATATCATAGCCTATGTTGATCTGCTAGTGACTTCATGGAGAAGTGTGAAGAGAAAATGAGAGATTAATGGTGAGATTAAACTGTTTGGCTCATGGCCTGTATTAATTGCTTTTCCTTGTGTGAGCAGCTATACAATGAAAATTCTGAAGCTGTGACCGTCATTATTGGAGTTATTTGACCAAACTGGAGGATCGACCAACTTGACGCCGTTCCCATGTGTTTTTTTCTCCTCATTGTTTGGTCAGAGCTGTTCCCACCCGTGGCCTGCTGGAGGTGACTTGCAGCTGTTCACTGGCTCAAACGCATTCCTCTCAGTTTTGATGTGGCGATTTGATTGTCGTCCGTTTCGCCGACGTGTCCTTGGGCAAAGACAGTGAACCCGGTGTTCCTTTCCGATCGAAGGCGAGTTAAGTCGCTGGTGACGTTGGAGTGTGAGAGGGTTTCTGTGACTAACAGCGTAAAACGCATTGAGACTGTTAAGGTGTTCAAAATGTGTTATATAAGTGACGGATCCATTCACCGTTCACGTTACCGAGTTCAGTCTACACACAGGCATCTTTTCATTACTCACCCAGTGACACTGAAGCATCAGACTCGGCTGTTGCTCAGAAAACATGCTGAGAAATGAGACACAACACCAAGGCGGAGCACAAATGAGCCGTGCGGTGGCGATTTTGCATTGTGTCGCGGCTCCTTCTTAACTACCTGATTCCTCCTTTATGTACACATCCTAATCTCTTCGTTTCTCCGTGGATCAGTCTGCAGGACCTTTGAGAGATGAATTAGAGAGAGAGTACAGGGCTCGCAGAGACCAGACCAGGGCTGGTCCTTGCTGTGCAGGCATTGTATTGATTGCAGTGTGAGTCACACCTTGGGCTGTTTAGTGCAGGAGGAGAGAAATGCCACATCACTCGCCTCTCTATTTAGTGCAGTTTCTCTTTGGTTCTTTATAAGTATATAATTGTTCTTTTTATTTTTGGTTTGCTTGACTGGCACTACAAACCTTTGGTGTGTTACTGTACAGCAAAAGAGGATGTTTCCTAAACGAATGCCAAAGTGATTCCTGATTCATCTTTGACTTTGACCATAGTTTCTACATTTAGGAGTGTTTCTGTGCCTGCATCTTGATGCCGACAGAACCGTTCTGTTCTTCAACAGACCGCGCAGCCGTTCCACTTGCATCTGGAGCATCTTCTGCACGTCTGCACTGAGTAATGTCTTTCTCTTTATTGCACATGTGAAAATGCATATGCAACGCAGTGAAAGGCTTCTTCTCCAGTGAGGTAAAAAGTTTCACATGAAAAATAGTCTACAGGTGCAAATTATTCACTGGTATTAAAGAAAGAGGCTGCGGTGGGCAGACAAGCTCACACGTTCCCCCTTTATTATGACAGAAAGCAGATGAAGAATGGGTGTCCAAGCGGAGAGCAATAACCACGAGAACCACAATATTTTGGAACTTTTTGGGGAAGTAATCCTCGCAGGGATCGGAGCGATTTTCTGCTCCGTTTTAACTTGATCTTGGCATTCTGTGCACCGAGAGATCAGGAGAGGCATTTGGCGCCGTTTACCTCGGTATTTTAGTGACACATGAGCCATATCAACACCATCTCCACCCTCCATCTGCTCCACACGGAGCCTCTGATGGACCTGCCGCTCCGTCCTCATGCAGCTCTCCTCTCCCCTGCTTGTATTGGCGTCCATATAGCTTGCAATAAGCTGTGTTTTTGTCTGTGACGCGCTTTCTCTGAACTTACCTAATGACCTCTGCTGTGTTAATAAAATAAAGGCCGTTTTTTTTCCCGGGCTGATTCTGTGTTAGACCAGAGGACGGTGCATGTGCAAGTCAGGGACAGGTGGTTTTGTTTTCACTGGAGAGGCTCCTTGTGTTCCTCTGACCAGGGGAGGTTCCAGGCTTTTTCAACCTCTGTAGTGTTATTCACACGACGATAACACCTGCGCGCTCTTGAGGTCATACACCATCGCGGCCGCCGGGTCACATGAGAGTCCTCACGGAAGCAAGAATCAAGGTGTGGATTGGTGGTGTGGAGGCTGGTAAATGGTGTAACCGGATCCCACTCCAGCAAGAAAAGAAATGGATGGTCTTTTTCACCATTCTCACTTATTTATTCCCTCCCCCCCTCCCCCCCGAAAGCGAGGTACAGCTGTTCTGCAGCCGGCAATCAGGGGGGAAACTGAGTTTTTCAGGCCTTCAGCTGATTTGTTGTTGCTCACCTTTCTAAACTATATTTGGGTTAGTTTGTTGCTCATGGTCAGTGACAGATCTATTGTAGAAATGAGATGAAACGTGAGGCGGGACTTTTAAAGAGTTTAGTGAAGTGAAGCCATCAGTTGTGAGGTTGAGAGGAAAGCGGTGTTAAATGGGGTTCACGAAGGTTTGTATTTATTTCACACGTGTAAAAAAGAACTGGAGGTGTCGGTCTCTTTACTTTCTGTGATTCCGCCTGAATAAGTGACCTTTCAGAGTGACCTCGGCTTCTCATTCAGCAACTTCTTGAATGGATCCCGTTGGCTTGTTTGTAACTTGGTCGCAGTATTTTCTGTCGTACTTTATAAGGAAGAGGAAGACTGAGGTGTTTAGTTACTAAAGAAAAATACACCAAAATGTTCAATTCCTGTAGATTTAGCTTGTTGTCAATGTTTGAAAGGATCACTCATTGTGAACTTCTCGTTTCTAGGGGCGTTTCCTGCCGCCGTCCTCCACTCACGTAAAGACCGACTCCACCGACCGGCTCACGTGGCCACGAAGACCTTCCAAGCCCTGCGAATCTTGGTGAACGAGGAGCTGAACGAGCTGCACTCAGGCCTCTGCGCCGCCCGGTCAGCGCTGAAGCCCGGAGGGCGCCTCTGTGTCGTCACCTTCCACTCACTGGAGGACAGACTGGTGAAGCGATTCTTGCTGGGAAAAGACTTATCCCGTCTGGATGAGTTTCACTTTAACCCCAGGAAACAGGGCGCCAAGAAGGACAGGCTGGTAGATAAGAAAAGGGACGCGGGAAGTGATGTTTGGGATCTCTTGCAGAGGAGAGTGATCACGCCTGAAAAGGACGACGTGATCGAGAATCCTCGAGGACGCTCGGCTAAACTTCGGGCTGCACTCAGACGGGAGACTGCGAAATGAAGTTCACGAGATCAGGGCAAGAATATTTCTCTACTGTGACAGCAGCGCTGGATGAATACCTGCAGGTGAACCTGTGGTTCACTTTTTTTTATGTACCAGTATGGAGTTAATTGGTGTGAGTGAATGAGGTGTGTTGCATACTTATCATTGAATAAGTGACTCCCACTGGCAGGTTTGAGCAATGTGGTGTATTGGCATAATGTGGGAGGACTCGCAAGGGCTTGAACTACCTAAACATTACCTCCACAGTCAATTACGTGATGAAGGATCGAAAAAATGGAATAAATGCGTATTATCAGCAAAGTCGTGCTCAACACAATGTTTCTGTCACCTGTAATTTCTGGATATTTACAGCCACATCAATGCCAGTTTGAAAAAGTGCTCCTGTTTGTATCCTGACCCTTCACTCTGCAGTTCAGGGGTCTGCTGGCGCTTTGAATGTGTTTCATAGTTCCACACAAACATTCATCCCTTCCTGCGGATGTTACAGTGTGAGTCCAAAGTGGATCCCCCAGCAGCTGGTACTTGACAGTGGGAGAAGGCAGGTGAAGGTGTGTCAAGAGCTCCTTCCTTTTTCAAGCTGCGAGACCACACACACAAACATAAACACACACACACACACACGCACACTCACATTCAATCACACTGGAAAGTCTCACGGTCTTCATTCAGTTAGTTTTGCCAAAAACAGGTCGGTTTTTTTCTCCTTTTTTACCTCCATTGACCCCAAACATGTTTTTTTAATTAAATTCCTGCTGCAGTTGGCGTATTACTAATAGTACCACAGTACTAATACACGAGCTTAAAGTTCAGTGTCGTGCTCAGCAACGAGGCGACACATGGACAGGGGCAGGATGGGAAATATAACCGCCAACCGCTCTGCCAGCTGGTCAGACAGTATGAATGCACATGATGGTGTTAAAAAAAAAAGAAAACGTAGCTGCAGAATAAACCAGGTGTAACTTGCTCAAACTCCCATGTGAGTCAGAAGCCGTGACAAGATTGTATAAATGTTGGTAAATTACAAAGAGACTTTTGCTCAATAAATGGAAAAATTATTTTGATAAATTTTGTATTATGGAATTTCTGCTTTTATATTTGCTGCCTTTTGTGTTATTTCCTTTGAACACGATGAATAATAAACAATTCAGAGTTCAGTAAACTGCGTTTTGTTTTGAAGCATCACTGCGATCACAATGTTCACACTGGTTTTGCTGAGTAAAAGCGAAGCTTGTTGGAGTCGTCGCGTCTCTTGCACACACATCTGCGCGTGACTTTTTTTCGCGGTGCCGTCGGAGGAGCATGCGAGGGGATCGTTTCAGTTCAACATCTCGACATATCAAACAAACAATAAAAAACGAGAACCACCTTGTCTCATTGACGTCTGTATTTTCCCTGAACCTCTTCCTGATGAGTAGCTCAAGTGAAACCTCCACTGTATACCATATGAATCAGTAATGCCACTAAATACTGAATGACGCAAGTGTCAGAAGTGGTGCTGAATGAGCTGGGTGGTTGTTCTTGAGCATTCTCTCACCTTCAACTGTAAGCAGATGAGGTGTTTTGATCTTTACTATTTGACTTTGACTAATTGTAATTGCTCCATCAAGATTATTAACACTTCTTTTTTCCCCTCTCTCTCTCCCTCTCCCTCTCTCTCTCTCTCTTCAGTCTCAGTTTAGTGCTCTCTAAATATACCCTTCTCGTTACCTTGGAAACTAAATGGCGCAAGTAACGTTCAACTTGTGTCTAAAATTATGTGCCGTTTTAATCTAATACGAAATGAAGCCCCATCGTGAGTTTGAACGTCCCTCGCTTTTGACATCAGTGGATGTCAAAATATCCTCCCTGCTGACAGGATGTGTCATGACTTCTGATCTAAAGGATACTTTGTTTCTATTTTATTGCCACCAACTCTCATGATTCACACTGTTTATCGTGCATCAGGAGTTGAACGCGGGTAAAAAAAAAAAAAAACGTTACTCACGACTTCATACTGCTGTGACGCGTGAGTATTCGAGTATGTGAGATGTGCACTTTTTTTTTTTTAACTGGGGAAAAAAAAAGTCTGGTATTTGTTGGATAACTTTGCACTGCTTGAAGCTGCAATCTGCCCTGCCACCATTTCACCTGCTATGAAGCCGGAATGAAAAATATTTGTATTTTTTTTTTTCATCTCTCCTGCACCGAAACTGGAAGTTCACCGACTGCAATTTGATAGAGTATCAACCCGTGGTTACGCAAAAGCGCGCTCAGTAAACATTCGCGTTCAATGAAACTCTCGTTTTTTTTCCCCATTATTCACATGTTCCACCGCCTCGTCGCCTTTTCTGGACTAAATTACAATATAAAGCGATTGTGTTGCTACATCTTTGACCTGACCGCTTCATTCACGCGGCAACCTCCGAGCCACGCTGAGCTTGTGAAACAGCTTTTTCTGCCGCGCAGCGAACGCTCGTGACACTTTCCCTCCTTTCAGCTTGGAGGTTCATGTAACCAGAGCGAGGCCGAGGTCAGAGGCAACAATCACTGAAGTCGCCTCGATCAACTGAGACTTGATGTGCGTTGGCAGTTTAAGAGGATCTTTGGGGGTCGGGGGGGTTGTTGTTTCCTGGTACTTCTCTGACAAATGAGTGAGTGGTTGTTCGTCTTTGACGGGCATATTTTCACCAGTCGTAACTTTAAAATGCTTTATGAATTTTGTCACGAGTCATTCATGCGTGAAGGAGCGAGGGCTTCACAATGTGCGTCTGTTGTTGGTCAAACTTTCCTTGTGAATTAGTTTCTCTCTGTTCGCCCTCGTGCGATGTTGTCAGTGGTGATAACATCTGGCGTGTGTTTCATGGAGACGATGACAAGACAGGAACTTCAGTCATTACAAGTTCCTGTGTGTCTCTGACAGCGAATTCCCAATCGCCATGGAAACTGTATCATCAGGTAAGAGTAAATATACTGTAAGGCAATGCTATTATTGTGAACCTGGATCGATCCACAAATTGACTCTCGGGTACGTAACTAATAGCTGCTGTTGTCGTAACTCATCTGTGAAACTGCAGGTGGACACAGAGCTTCATTCAGCTCGCTGTTTACACACTGGTGGCTGCAGGATGGGAAGAAAATGCCGTCGATCTCATTGTTTTTATTTACAAACACACACACACACAAAGGGAAAAAAAACACAACTCTCACCACTAATTATTTTTAGGATGAATTGTGACCCGTGCTCATCACCACAACAAGCTTGTTATTTCCCTGCTGTCTTTGAGCAAGGCACTAAATCGCAGGTTGGAAAACACAAAGGAGTTTGAGGAGGACACTTTTACTCTGAGGCTCCTGCTTTTAGATGTTGGTGTGTTCACCAGTGTTTGTTTTCACTGCAATGTTTTTGCAAATCAGAGGTTGAACAGGGGGGTCCGATACAGCTTCTGTTTGAGGCCATCGGGGGCCTCTATGGGAGAAGATGGTTTGGAGCCACAGTTTTAAAGCCACAGCCTGACTCAGAAAGTCGAGGAACCAGCACTCACTCAAATGGATCTAAACTTTAAACTTTTTGTTCCTCAAAAACACCTAAAGTGAAAACATCTGATGTGATTTGGCATCATAATTACCCAAGAATGAATGATGTGGGAAAGAAATGAACACAATATTGACAACAGTGTCTTTACATACACACAGTGTCAGTATTTCTGATATGATGTGTGTGTGTTGTCATCATAGATTAGGTCACTTTACTTTTGATCCCAAGTTGTCACGTTAAAAACAGAGCAATAAAAGTTGACTGGAGCAGGAAGTGAAACTGTGTCCTCTGATGGTTTCAGTAGATCTGTCTGAGCCACCTTCATGAACACAGTCTGTACCCTGATCCTAATAATTAGCCGTGCTGAGTGTTGAACTCATCCTGCCTTCTGTTTTTCCTCTTCAGGCCCCGGGAGAATCAGCCATTGTTATGTCCTTGTTTAACCACGTGCAGTGGCAGTCAGCACAACTGTGACTACAACAAAATGCAAACCAGATTTCAGGTTTTGTGCCAAAACCCAAAAATGCCACTGAGAAAAACTCAAGCTGAGAAAAAAAAAAAATCCCGACAGTATTAAGTGTTGAGACCGGATCGCTCTGAATGTTGAAGCTTCCTGCAGCCATGAAGGCTCTTCATCCAAGCTGACAAGGCGCCAGTCATCAACATGTTGAGATGCTATGATGATATTTCTGGAGTTGTAGTTCTGATCATTTTCCTTCTTCTTTGTTTGGCAACTAGCAAATTTTCAGACCCGACAAACACTTTGAAAAACTGAACACAAGCTTTAAAGGAGATGTAATGGACATACTTCTTTATTTATTGACAACCAGGAGCATTACCAAGAATCAATAAAATAAATTTATGTAAGAATACAACTCGTATTTTGGATTGGCACAGACTAGATGAGTCAGAAGAGTTGTCTCGACCAGAAATAACTGTTTCCTTTCACTCCTCTTTTCTTGTTTTTATAACTTCAAGTTGAAAAACATCAAACCTTCAAAACAGGCCCTAACTCTATTTTTGCCATGAGAACTTAAAAAAAACCCTCATACATGACATGCAAATTGGACATTTCAATGGTTTTCATCTGTGTACGGCCATTGTTGGCTTTGATAAAGCGAGGCCTTGACCTAGAGGGACGTCACAGAAAGGATCATATAGAATGAAAGAAAAACTCTCATAGACTACAAGGTTGGCAGCAGATGCAAAGTCTGCAGCGTTTCCCAGCCTACATGTACTCAGTACGTGCCTGTATCACAGAGGCTTCGCAATGTGTGTTGATTTGGAGATCCATTCTTGTTTTTCTGTGCGCGCAATTTAATGAATTTACACAAAGGGAACTTTTCCACAAAGCAGGTGCCACCATAACTCTATTTGATTATTACAATAAGTCAGAACTGACCAGTGAAGGTGAGCAGGCCCTAACGTCACAGACATTTGCTTTTGCTGCAAACGTGAACAACAAAAGATGACATACTGGCTCTCTGTGTCATACCAGTGTGGCTGTACCGGTACATGCACAGGTGGCGTGGTGGTCGGCGCTCTCGCCACGCAGTGAGAAGGTCCTGAGGCTTCTTTTTGTGTTTGCGTAGGTTTTTTTATTTTCTCCATGTGCGCTCGTTCTCTCCCACAGTCCCCCCCAAAAAAATCCACATTGGGTTTAAAATGGTGACACTAAGTTGTCCACAGGTGTGTGTGTGTGTGTGTGTGTGTGTGTGTTTGTACGTGAGTGTCTGTGGTGAAAGCTGACTTCGCCCAGTCGCTGCTTTCAGGATCGTGCGTTGCATTGAGTCATCGAGCTGCATCTCATTCAGCGCTGGGAAGAGCGGCGTGTAAAACATGGAAAAATTCAACAACTGAAACAGACATAAGACGACAAGTGACAAGTCGACAAACATGACGGCTGCAGGAATAAAAATGTGCTGTGGACTAAAGCGTGGAGCCATAATTCAATAACACCCCCCCTCCCCTCCCCTACCCTCCCACCACCCCACCCACCCCCCCCCTCCACTCCTTCTCGCTCCAAAATGAATGACTATGCACTACCTCTGGATATTCATCTGCCCCTGACGGTCGCTTTTTGTTGTCCCCCCCCGCCCCCCCGCCCTTTTTCCCTGGCAGAGAGGAGTGAGCCGGGCGCTGTGACCATTAACTCTCAGTGTGAGGAGAGAGACATGCGTCAGCCTGTGGCTCCCCCTCTGACAGACTGAAGAATGGATGAGTTTCACAGAGTTGGAGAACAGACGGATGCGACCACAGAAAAAAAAAAAAAGAAAACAGCTCATTCTATCCACATCTTTAGTCCCTCCGCCTCCTGCTCGCTCTACCCGCCCATCTCTGCTGCTCCGCCTGCTATAAAAAGACTTTGTCACTGAAAAACACCGAGGTCAAAGCTATTTGAATAATTTTTTGTGATTGACGCAGGGCCGGCAGGTCTCACGGGAAGCAGGTCCAACTGTGAAATCAGACAGCCATGTTGGATAATAACACGAGAGCGCAGCCAGGGGGGCTCCTGCCGCGTTTTTGCTGACTCTCAGTTTGAAACTTACTTCAAGGGAGCGAAACACGACATTGAGAACGTTGAGGACAGCGCCCAGCTTTCTTCGGGGTTCACTTGGATTCATCACCTCGCGGCACGGCGCGAAGAACAAAAAAAAATGGAATGTGCCGCAACGCGTCCCGGAGCTTAAGCTAATCACCGCGTCTTCGTTTGGTCCCACTGGCCGGGTCAGGTGGTGAACACGGTGACCTGATGTCAGCTCGCTTACTCGAGAGTCTCGAGTTGAAGGAGACACAACACCAGTTTTTTTTTCCCTGCCTTCCATAACAAGCCAATTGGATTTTTGCACCTGCTTATTTTGGTCGGCGTATACGAGAAAAAAAAGCAGCCTGAGCCGCAACGACCAGCACACCAACAAGTCCTAGTTAGGGGGGGGGGGGAGAGAAAACAACAAGGTGTTTTCTGCTACCGAATTAGGAGGAGTTCTTCTGCTCCAGTCTTGGAAGCTTAAATGACAAAATGTTTCAAAAGAAGCTTTGAGGATTTATGAAACTGACATGAATCATCAAAATGCTCTTTGAAGCCGATACTGAAAGCTGACAAAAATATTCAGAAAACCAACATTTCTTTTATTAAATATTCTGTTTTTAATGATGAAAACAGCTTCATTTGGACAGGAGATTAATTTGATCTAGAATAGTAATCCTGTGTTATTTGTGAACTTCCTTTGAAAAAATATAAACCATCAGTCTTTTGCCGGGGCGTCACAATCATCTGAACTGGGGGGGGGCACGTACAGCCCCACTTGATCTCATGAGGGCTCACATGGCTCCATGTTCAATACCACTCCACAGTTGACTTAATCCCACTTTATCAACATGTTTCCAAAGAAATAACTTGTGTTTATTTTGATGTTTGTGGAAAAAAATAGAAAAAATGACACCAAATTAGATTCCAAGTACAAAAAAAAACAAGTTACCTTCAAAACAGGCTGTAGGAGGTGAGATGGCACAACCAAGAAACCAGCTCCTAATGAACACTGATGAGGCGATATATTGGATGGTGGCAGCAGAACAGAGTCACCACCCTCCAAGTAGGTGTACATTATATGACTACATCCTTCCACCGCCACCCCCACCCCACCACTCAGTGCCGCTATCTAACTGTGGGGGAAATTGCCTGTGTGGTTACGAGCCTACAATAATCCCAGCAGTCGTCCATTCGGCTCTCAGAGAGGCAGCGCTCTGGACGGCCGCAGCGACACGGGGTCCAGATGGAGCTCGCGCTACTGTAAATGACTCCATAACGCGGGACACCTTGACTCGGGCCGTCTGATGGACACCCGTCCTGTCCTCTCCGTCGATGGCCGTCCTCTCAGCGGGAGACTCGTTGGCTCCGGGAAACTGCTGTGACAAAGTAAACACACGACCTCCTGAATTCACAGACTGTCACACTGCAACTATTTTGACTCTCTGCTCACTGTCTCAATACGCGTTTCCAAACGACACACATGTTGTTCACTAGTTGTGCTGGAATAGACTCGGTTAAACTAATCGACCCCCATCACAAATCAACACTGTAAACATAAATTAGGCAAGTAACTTTAGCTGCTGGCTAGCCTCTTGTTTACAAGCCACTCCATGACTCTCTGCTTCTTCATTACCTCCACTGATTCTGACTCTGAACTTGTTGAGGAGGAAACGAGCCACGGACCGGGTGGCTTTACCAAGTGTTGCTTCACATCCTCTCATCCAACCTTTGCCGTCACTGCCACCGGCCACCGAGGCCATCAGACGCTGGTCTGTTGTCACCATGGAAACGAGCACGTACCAAACACCTGCTCAGTCACACACTTTTTATTCAGGTTCAATCTCAACCGCTCCACCACGCAGCTGACGTGGCGCGAGTCGTGCCATCGGGTAATCGTGTTTTTTTTTTTCCTACTGACACTTGCAATAATTCTGATTGTGTGTCGTGACTGGTGTGTGGAAGGAGAACAGATCTCAGTATCGACACTCTTCACGAGCATCTGACGATACAAACGTCTTTTTAAGGCCATGTGATCCACCTGATTTCAGTCGATCACTGCCACAGCTGCAGCTGCACCACGATCAACACCAGCAAGCTAGCTACGCTCACTGATTGTTTCATTATCAGCTGCACCTGTGTGGCTGAAGGACGACGTCAGAAGAAGAGCACGTTCAAGAAACTTCTCCGTCTTGTCTTGCTGGAAATTCATGCAGGCTCACATCTACAAACGTCTGTAGAGTTTGTAGATTTATTCCCAATAGATCATTGTTTACGCTCTCTTGGCTCTGCTGCTACTTAACTCTGAGTTTTTTACAACATCGTCACTATAAACTCTAGAAATCGCCTCTCCAGGGAGCTGATTTATGGATTTAATGGAAACAACTTAATTGACTAATTCTGTTCTTTAATGAAAATGTATTATGGCATTGTTTACCTGATTTTTCACATTATAAATTGCTGTTTATTCAAACAAGGGGTTGCTCCAAAACTGCTCACTACTGAGCAGAGATTTTGTTAAGAACTTCATTACTTTATATGTTGTTGGACACCTACTCTACTTTCAGCGGAGCAATATGATCGTAAATTAACAATACTCTTTCTTGAGTGCAGTTTTTGGGAACTCTACTTGTGAGTATCGACGTGTGCGTGGATTAAGCGTGTGTCTCCCTTGTGGTTTACCTCCAAAGGACTGTCACCTGTGCAGACTGTAACCCAGTGACAGCTGAGACCGGCCGGAGCCCAATGTGAGGCCTGGTCAGAGAGTTCTGTGTGGAGAAACTGATGGACGGCTGTGGAGCAGAAGTGAAAAATAACAGGAAACAAGACAAAACTGCTTGTGAGTGTTTCCTTGAAGATAGCGTGTAAAGTTTGTGGGCTTTTTCTCGGGGAATCGGACGTGAGGGGAATTAACGATTTCACACGTCCATCCCAACAGTGGAAACGCTCTCAAGACAAAGAAAAAGCACTCCAAAGGAGAAGCGAGTGTGAGTTGAACAGAATTATGTGGCATCATAAACTGTTTTGGCTCTCAGCCCTGTGAAGGTGGCTGACTCATCAGCAGCTCCGTGCAGATGACTGCATGTTATATTATTACCAATATTTAATATAGTATTGAACTGCCAACATCACACAGAGCTCAAGTACAAAGTTACTCATTTACATTAATTGCATCAATGGAGCTGTTCATAACAAACTTTGCATCTTGTACTTTGCTACTGATGAGCCTTTCTTGTTCGTAACGTGTGCTAATCTCCTGGCATCATAACACAAACGTCCGCGCAGACGCTGCTGCTTATTCTAACTGTCATGGATGAATAATACATTGACTAGTAGATAAGGTTATTTGTGGCATCAAAATGTCATTTTCATGCGCTGCCAAAATACCACATGTATAAACGGTCCGACTGAGTCTATAAAAAGACAGCCTACCTCACCGAATGTCGTAGGAGGATATATTTTCACCAGCCCCACCTCATTGTGGCCGCAGCTTTCCTTGTGAGTGGGGTGGGGTTGGGGGGGGGGGGACGACACGTGGAAAAAAAAGGCAGGAAACTGAGGTTTGTCATCGACCAATAACAAAGGAACAAGTTGTATACTTTAGCATTCAGAAAAATAGGCATGTATACAGCTGATAACTTAGTATCAGTCATATTGTTTGTGTTGCTGTCTGTGATTGTTGTTTCCAGCACAATGATTCACATCTTTACTCAGTGCTGGTGGACAAACAACTGCACAGCAAGCAAAGCTCTGGTGTCGAGAGAAAAAACAGATAGATAGATAGATAGATAGATAGATAGATAGACAGATAGACAGATAGATAGATAGACAGATAGACAGATAGATAGATAGATAGATAGATAGATAGATAGATAGATAGATACTGTACACATCGACAAATTCTCATTTTTCAGTCTCTCAGATGTGAGAAAGGCTCAAGTGTGGCTGCTGCACACAAAGAAGTTGAAGCAGAGAAATGCCACAGCGCACACTGAGTGACGTCAACCAGGAGGCCCCGTGGGGATGAGGTGAGTCAGAGCCAGGGCCGCGGCCTCGCCAGCTCTCCGCAGCCATGAGCGCGTCATCACCAGTCTCACTGACACCCTCTCACATTTCTCTGCATCTGCTTCAATGTGCCTCTGCCTCCCTCCATCCCTCCGCCTCCTCAAGAGGATCTCTTCACATCCATGGCATACGCCAGTCCTCGCTAAGCCTGTCTGTCTTTGTCTCCCTCCACACTTTAGGGTGGGTTCTCATCAAGCCTGAAATGCTTCATATCTAATTGTGGTTTTTAAGCAGAAGGGGAAAAAAAAAGAAGAAGGAGAAAAAAAAGAAAAAAGAGAAGCTTTCTTTCTCTTTATATAGTCAAAGAAGGAGGATGCTAAAAGAAGCAACGTGCAAGAGAAGTTCCAAGGTTTCTCATCACGCGTTGGTTGGAAAAGAAAAAAGGATTCTCAGATACTCTGACAATGTGAAAGTGATAGCTTTGTATTGATGATGTTCAGATATCTGCATTATTTGGCGGTGTGAGTGCGGTGAGTCACACCTCAGCTCTGCGCTGTTAGTTCGACAACAGAACAGCATCCTCTAATGTCTTCCAGACCGAATCACGCTCAGGTTAAGAGAGCAAATGCTTCTGCATCTCGTCGGTGAAGGTTTATGCTGATAAGGAGCTCATTAATGCAGGGATATACTGTTAGTGATGGATCGGGGCCACTGGATCTGAGCTGAGATGATTCACCCATCACCGGCAGAACAACACTTTAAATATTTTTGATGAACCGCTCAGACACAAAGTACCCCATAAACCTTCATCACTTAACCTACCCGAGGGCCCCACCGAGCAGCCCTTGCACAGCCAGCACTCGCTGATGATAACGTAGGGGGGGGCATATACAGGTCTTCAGCATGAGAATTAGGGACTCGTTCTCATTAAAGTGTTTAAACCGGTCGTGTCAGCTCTCACCACCTTCATACTGACTCAACGTTGAGACATTTCACTGATGTTTTTGTGTGTCAACAAACCACCGAGGACAAACACAACGCAATTAAATGAAGGACTGATCATGGCTCTATGACAGACCGTCACTTCTTCTTCACCGCATAATGCTTTCCTAATTATATACGGGCTTGGAGTCTGGTCAAGGCTCACCTGGAACAGGAAGGGTTAAACACAGCGAATCCAAAAAGTATATTGTAATTTAACCTAATGAGTTCCAAGAAAGGTAAAACAATGGTCAAAATTCAGATTAATACAGGACGCGAATCCCATCCAATCATGCAGTATCCATGGTATACACAATGGAAAGAGAGATTACACTTTCAGATTTGAAATTTGAGTTTTATGTTGCACATAAATTGTGTCAGCACTCGGCTTTCTCTTCGCAGGACTCAGTTCCAGCTTGCGTTTGTTGAAATGTGCGGTTATTCATGACAAATCACGTTTTTTCTAAAGGCGTTGCTGCCTGAGATCACAGAAATCACAACAATCCAACACCGACCTTGTTCCTTTTTCACAGAGACTTCTCGATTATCTCCAGTTTGATGACACCGTGTCGTTTTCTTTCTGTTTTTTTTCCAATTTAGCCCAAACGTTTTGTATGTAGTTTGACAGAAAGTGATGAACCTGGAATAACTCGAAGCTTTTTATTATTCTTGACAGACCGCCCCACTAAAATGCTCTGTTTATAACAAGTCCATCAAAACCATCTCATTTGTTAAAACGGTCTTCAGCACTTTGGATTCTGGTTAATTTGAAGAAAAGTGTGATTTTTTTTCTCATTCTGATAGACACCAATTTCTAATTACTGTTGTAGTTTAAATTCATGTGATTTGATTCGTTTTCCTTTTCAGTAAAAGAAAAAAAACCCATAAAAACAAATTGGTTCCTTTGGAAAAAGAAGAAAACAGTGTGAATTGGTCTGACAGCTAAATCAGCGACTGTCAAGATCAGACATGTCTAGATTTTTCATGAAAAAAGAAATATTGAAAAAAAAGCAAAAAATGTTTATTTGACGATTTTCTTAAATGATTGAAAATTTTTTTTATATCATTTTCGAGGCATTTTACCAGAGCTACTGTTTGCTCTCCAGCACAGCAATGCTCTGATGGATTGACGCACACACACACACCAGCCTCCGATGGGTGAGATTGCAGTAGACCTAAGGTGGGGAAGGGGGGTGGAGGGGGGGGGGGGCGCGGGTGGGTGGGCGGTGTCCGATATAGCGAGACGCAGACTTAATTTTTGAATTGGTTGACGCCTGTCTGCGCTGCCTGCAACGTGCTCGAGTTCCATTCATGTCAGGTGGAGGCATCAGCTGGGGGGGAGGGAGGGGGGGAGGGGCAGGAGGGTGTCTGCTGGGGGAGGGGTGGCGGCAGAGGTGGTGGTGGTGGTGCTGGGGAGGGTGGGGTGGAGGTGGGGGCTGTTGGGTTGAGAGCGGGGTGGGGGAAGTAGCTTGCCCGGAGAAAGAGGTCTGCACCACATACAACATTCAAGCGAACATCTGACGTCAGTGCATCAATAATTAAAGCATTTTATTCATAGCCTGGGAGAAAAAGAATCAATTGACAAATCACATATTCACTTTGAGTTACTTCAAACGGTGAGACAATTAAAATGCACAACGTGTCTGCGTGTGTGTTTGTGTGTGTGTGTGTGTTTGTGTGTGATGCCATTTACACATTTTCTATTTATAGCTTCTATGTTATTTAGGATGCATTTCCCGCAATCTAATCCGAAGGACAGCATACAAATCCAGACTCACTGTTTTTTTTTTTTTTTTTATCGTACTCATCTGTCCCGGCTCTCCGTTTAGGTGCCAGGTGAACGCAGCCATTGCGTTTGTGCCGTCTATCATGCTTTTAACATGCTAACTTCCTCCTTTGTTTTCATGTATTGCTGCCTCTTCCTGTGACACGTGGTTCACTGAGAAAAGTGAGGAAAAAAACGAGGCGATCGCGTCACAAACTGTTTAATGCAAACTGTTTTGATCTGATGACTAGTTACAGGAAACATGCAGAGCACAGCTGTTACAATCAGTCCATGATATTAATAAAACAATGTCATCATTGTTTTGTTTGTTTGAATCGGAGGGCATCAACAGATCTCTAAGATGCTGAACATGAATCCTCAAATGGAGCAAAATATTTGAAAAAACTTCAGGATGTGAAATAAGAAAAACATAACAAAAACAAAAACCTTGAGTCCGTCTTTACTTGTTCGTGTAGTGCTCAGTGTCGCTGCTGTGATCTGTTTCCAGCTGGAACATGTGTTTAAGTATAGAGCTTATGTAAACAAGGGACATGGATTTATGTATTTTTTGACCTCTGAGGGCCAGAAAGACCCCCGTGATGTCAGTTTCAGTGGCTCTGGAGTTCATGTATGTTAAACACGATAAATTTCTTGTCACTTTAGATCATCTCCTATCTCCCACGGACCATTTTTGAGTGATCATGTGACCAGTTTCTGAAAGTGTATCAGCAGTTCAAAATGACAAACTATTGACAACCTGGCAGGTTTCCCTAGAATGACTCTGTTCCTTTAAAAACTCTGAGCTGAATTAAACACTTCCAGCCTTTCCTGTTTCCACCACTTGTAGCTGCAGCCGTCTGACAAGCGCAGCAATTAGAAAAAAAAACAACCTACGCACACGTGTAAACACATCAACTCATAACAGCAGCAGCCACATCCATCACCGACGCTCAGTGAGCACGATGCCACCAATCCACTGCTGTCTTTTTCTTCAAACTTCTCTAACAAGAGCGAAGCCCCCGAAACGTCAAATCAATGTGAATGTTGAATTCATCAACTTGCCGAGCGTGTCCTCAGTTTTCCCTCCCCGGCCATCTTTGCCCCCTCCCGCCCCCCCGCGCGTCGGCCCGCCGCTGACCTAACCCGACCTCAGTGCCGTCTCTCCCAGTAGCTGCATCCTCGCCTTTGCCCTCTGAAACACCCCAGACGCTCTTGGTTGCTCTTTCTGAGGGGCTGAGAGCTTGTTGTTATTATGATGGGGGGGAGGGAGGGGGGGTCTGGTAGTAAGCTTTATTTGGAAGACAGCAATGCCACTCTCTGTATGTCAGGCTGAATCCAAAGGTTCAAACTGATGTCTGAAACTATTTAAAAAACACAACAGAGAAATTGAAATTATTTTGACATGTGCAGTTTGAGCTGAGTGACAGGAATTCAACCAGTGAGTTGTGTCGCTTCGCCTGTTTCCTGTCGCGTTCACTTCCTGTTTTATTCTGAAGTCTCACGCGGTCTCTCCTTGACTCTCCTTGACTTCCCCTTGCACGTCCCCCTCGCCCTGACACGTCTCACCTGCGCCCGAGCGTCCGGTCGGCCGCGCCCGTCGGCGTCTGTTTGCACATGGCTCCAGGTCTTTGTCCCGTTGCCGGTTCATCCGCGTTGCATGTGCCAATCGTTCCAGCGTCGCGCCTGCTTCCGGTTTCTAGTCACCGTCCATTGCTGCCCGACCATCCAGCCCTACAGACCCTCTGATACAGCGCGCGCTGGATTTGGACTGTTATCAGAGAATGTGTTTCTCCAACATACATTCAGACGTTATGTAGCTTCAAGCTGATGTTTGAGCTGACAAAAAACAGAAAAGCCTTACGTGTTTATTGTAGACTAAAAAAAGTAAGATTTTTATATCACAGTTTTGCTATTTATATAAATACCACAGGAGACATAATTGCTGCCAGGTTTGTGACCACTGGCAACATTTTCTCAAGTGGAAGAAGTGCTATTTTTTAGCTGCACAGAAGCCGTAGGAAGGTAGTCGGGGCGGAAAGAGGGCGTGAGAAGCATAAGTTTGGAAACCGGAGGTTCAAAATACCAAGTCCACAGAGTGTTGTGTGTGATTTGGTTCACCTAGAAAAGCTCCAAAAAAGAACTTTTATTTGTATTTTATTCCATTTTATAGTTTTGGGAGGTTTTGCTTGTGTTTTATTTGGACTTCCTGGGGAGGAAGCTAACATCACTTTGGTTCTCAAACAGAGGACCACAAGTCAGAGCTGAGCTTTCAAAAGTACATTCAGATCAGCATGTTTAATCATCGCCATGTATGTGTAATTGTGTGCTTCTTTATCAGTTCACTATTACGAGTCATGACAGCCTGCGTTGTCGATGTGTTCAGTGTCTTGTACAGAAAACCCTTCCTCCCTCCAGAATGAAGGGTCAGTATACAACCAAGTTAGGTACTTTCAGTTAATCGTGTAAAATACACATTTAGCAAAAACGTCCAGTATCAGTTTCTATAACAGATGTTATGTTTTTGATTAGTCTTCACAAATCCCGGAGAAAAACAAGATTCAGGTGGTGTTTTGTCTGTATTCCGACGTCTCGGCTGTAATTGATGACGGACAGGACTTTGATTCCTCATCACAGCGTCTCTGTCTTTCTGATTTTGATTGACACTCAATAATAACGTGCCACGATTGAGTTTCTGAGCGGCGATCTCCTGAAAAACACAGCTCATGATCACCCATCTCCATCACGAACCCGTGTGCTCTGGCAGTATCTGGGCAGATGTGGAGGACTGGATGAATTATTGGGGAGTTTGATGACTTCAGGGGAGCTCCTTGAAATCTGCAGACGACAACAACAACAACACAAACCTGCCCACAAAATCCTTTTCAATTCTCCCCGAGCCTCCCATCGTCGTCTGTGGCCCCTTCCATGTCCTGTTCCCCGGCCATGAATCAGTTTTTGAGCCACGCTCCGAAAGTTTCCTCAATCTATAACTTATAAGGCCCGCAACGAGAGGAGCCGACTGCGTTCTCCAAAGCTGGACGGTGAAGTGGAGTCCAGGATGCATCTCTGCCTCGGTGTGAGGCCGGCCATGCCACTCATGTCAACGTGCCGTCCTCTGACTCACGGAGTTGCCTACAGTGGGGGAGGGAGGCTCAGGAGGCAGAGGGAGACAGAGGGAGACCGAGAGCTCACACAGTGAGAGTGGGATGAAGTGTTTTCTCCCCCTACTGACTGAAAAGCACTCTCGTATTTTCAGTGCAAAACTCACACACACGCACCAGCTTCCAAACAGTCCCATTCATCTGTTCAGCGTTTCGTATCTATACATCAAATTTCACGAGAAATATTGAGTTCTTTTCAAATTCCCCAACTTGGAGCAACTTTATCACGCGGCACAGACTGGAGAAATTATAAATACAAGATTTTTTTCTGTCATATTACTACAACATGCCAGACGGGAATGAAAATGTTTAAAAACTTGAAAGCTATTTAGTACCTGAAAGCTTCAGTTAGCAGCTCCACCCAACGATCCTTGTATTTTATGACATGTTGATACGTTTCTGAATCTGCTTTGGATTCAGGAATACTCTTCTACCACGATGACGTTTGACAGGACAAATAGTAGAACGAGGCAAACCGTCACTGTCCAGTTGCACTTTTCATTTTTCATTGCAGTGAATTCCGAATCATTCAGCAGCACTAAAACTCTCCAGTCGATCTTGTAAATCTTCACAGACCTATAAGATATTGACTGTTCTACACTTTTGCTTTTCAGGAGCTACTTGCTCTCAGTACCTATTTAGGCCCTCGTTTTTGATTAAAGTTGAAAGTTCCGGCAAACCACTCGTTTCATTCTTTACTTGTCTGACGTGTCCAGAGAGACGCGAATGTCTGTCAGAGACGTTAGATGGAGAGACAGAGTGGGACAGGGCTGCAAATCTTTCATAAGCTCTCCCAACCGTGCCCAGGTCTTGTTTATGTGACTCCAAGCAGAAAAAGAAGAGGTTTTACGCAAGCGTTTTTATATGGACAGACAGACGTGTGGGGAGGGGGACGGACAGATAGAGGAAACTTGACATCCTGGCTGAGGTCTCCGCAGGCTGTAATAACAGATGGAAGGGTCCATTCTGCCCTTAAATGTCTCTTCTCGCACAATTCCTCGAGTACCTGTTTGTCATTCGAGTTATTGCTTCCAGATATCCGATGTGATTTGCACGACCGACCGAGTCTCGTTGGACTGCACGTGTGCATGTGAGCTCAGAGATCTGGATGTCAGCGGCAAATCAGGAGTCAAGAGGATAATCCCCGTTAATGCTGTCGCCCACTGAGAGGATATTACAGGTGAGGGACAAAAACAAAAGCTGAAAGCCGGCGTTTGTCTCGTGCAACACAAAGTTTGTCCAAAAAGCCTCACAGTGTTTCTGGTTGAGTTGGGCTGATAAACACGGTAATTCCCTCGGAGCCTCGCGCAGACCAGCACAGGCGTAAACAAATAGAGCTCATAAGCAGGTGTGAATATACATTTTTCTAGTATTAGGGAGAAAAACTCGTACACACACAGACACAAGACACACACACAGACACACACACTGTGGCTCACACACGCACGCGCACAGCGGCGCACACGCGCGATTGTCTGCCGGTGTGCACAAGGGTGCATCAGTGTGTGTATGTTACGTGTTTGTATTTTGATTCTAACATGAAAAGGCACTTCCACACCCATATATTACCTTCTAAAAATAAAGTCATGACGTCAAACAAGTTATTTCAGTTGGTCAGCTAACATCTCCTCCTCCCCATTTCAAAACACACTCAATAACAGGGCAACTTTCCAGCTTAAATTATATATATATCGACACACAGGCACAAAATGTTTGCTGTAAACAACCTACAAAGAGAATAAATATGTAACACTTGAAATTATATGATTGCATTTTCAGTGTTTAGCTGATTAGTGACTGATATGAAGTGCAGGACAGATTTTTCCTCCCTGATCCAGTCAGTTGGGCTCAGGTGGACGCTGCTGGAATAAAATGTGCAATCGGAGGCGTTTCTGAGTCGTCTCTGATGTCAGCGAGCGACGCAGCATTACGAGCGCGACGTGCTGCCGTCCTGCTGATTTACTACAAAGTGTAGAAACAAGTTTAGGATTGTTGCCTCCATAAGTATTCACATCACATCGAAACTCTCCGCAGTGAGGCCTGGATATGAGTCATAGTCTAGAATGGTAGGAGGGCACATTAACTGACTGACTCTTTATTATCACTAAACAAACGCTCTCGATGACTCGCTGAATGATCGTGGACCAGCAATTAGGAGCTGACTAACAACGGAAGACAATATTGAGGTACTCCTGGCGCGCAGTACAAACTGTTAAATCACACTGAAAGTGACAACAGAGGGAAGATCAGAGACAAAGAGGAAGAAATCTCCACTCATAAGTCCTTTCAAATTTGTTCGATTTGATGATTGAATAAGTGTTTGCTTGGAAGCTGAATTATGCTGACGCGTCCATTTATTTTATCATTAGATGAGGCAAATTTGTAATTCAATGACACTCAAATGATATTCTGAGATTAACATTTTCGAAACATTGTGAAAATTACAGAATGATGATGAGATTAAATTAAAGGAGCCCTGTTAAATATGAATTGGTTTGAAAAGATTTTTTAAAGATTGGAAACGTGAATGTAAAACGTGTGTAAATATTCCACAAATATGATCCCAGATTAAATGCTTTTGTTGCATCACAGCTTCATTTGTAGCCACCTCGGCTGCTTC
>JAUESF010000001.1:16341976-16361234 GCA_032274765.1 Malacoctenus tetranemus | reverse complement strand
GTCAGTCGTGTAGTGGTGTACTTTTGTGTTCTAAGAGACTTACTACTTTATGCTAATTCATGCAAAAATCCCTTTTGCTGACCACCAACACTCAGAATTGTGCTGTTTGACTTATTTGAAAAGCTCAAGAACATGAACTGGGGAGATCTCTTTAGTGTTTGGCGACCCAGTGACTTAAATCACATGTCGAAATTGCTCAATTTTCATTTTAAATTTTAGTCATCAAAAAAAAAGAAACAATATGACTTGTAAGAAGGTGGTCTGTAGTTGTTTGTGGGACAATATAGGATTTACAGCTTGTTTGGTTGATCAGGACTTAACAGCATCTATGCTGCATTTGCAGCTTTTCAACAGACTGCTCATGATCTTCGGCCAGCTCGAAGACAAAGGAACTGTTTGAATAATCAAGATAATCACTAGGAAATAATCCATGTTGAAAATAACTATTAGTTGCAATCTCGCACATGTTTAAAGGTGCATGCAGCAGATTTCGTTAAGTAGGTGCAGAAAAAGTAACAGTGGAACTTTTCACAACCAGCAAAGTTGCTCTTAATTTGACCTCTGACAGCTTTATGATGTTTCTGAAGTTGCATGTGCAATTCAAAAAAACAAAACAACACTGAGGGGGGGGGAAAGTCTCGGCAGCACATGCATGCAGAAACATGGAGCCACACGGGCTTGTGTAAACACTTGTACCTGCCTGTTTGGCGGCTGGGAGCTGGGGAGTGTGCAGCGGTGTGCAGCCTGCGAGGCTGCGGTGCAGGTTTCAGTGTTGCACAGGCCGGGCCCAGTGCTGCTGCAGGTTGTCCGGTAGGGTGCCTGCCGAGCTTACAAGCATGCTGTTGATGTCAGGAGCAGAAGAGGAGGGGAACGCGAGGAATGGCTGAAAACTGACGGTGCTCTCCAGCAAGGAAACAAACCAGGACGCTAATGATTGCCCGGTAATGTTTAGCTAAAGATATCCCCCCCTCGCTTTGGACCAACGTTTTCTGCGACGCGTTTAACGGTCGCCGCTTCTTGTCCCCCCTGCCTCTGGTCTTTTTTGGCTGTTGGTTATTTAATGGGACAGCGAAAACGCAAGAAAACGCAAGGTAGGCTCCCGCTCCTGTCGCCAGCACTGCTACTTTATTTCCATGGACTAATACGACACACGAGCAATGTTTCCCTGCGAGGTGAAGCGCTCCGGCTCGGTGGCACTGTTTGGTTTCTGAGCTAGCTAATCGTTAGCGGGCACATTCACGGTCGGAGTGGTGAATGTATGAAGTGTCGGAACCTTATATTTTTGTTTTGAAAAGCCTCAGTGTTTTTTTTTTTTTTTGGAAGGGGGGCTTCATCGCTTCAACCGACCGACCACATGAGAAGTCGACGTCCGGAATAGATTAAACCACAAACAAAGGCCCCCCCTCTCTCTCGCTCCTTCTTCTCCCGCTCCCCGGGTTTTTTAATCGCTTTCACCTGAAACCGACGTGGAGGAAAAATGCGTGTGGATTTGTTTTGGGTCTGCTTGTGGTGTTTCCTTCGCCCCGGTGTCGCCGGTCAAGGGCAGTCGACGGCCGTGTGTTCGCCCTCATGCAGCTGCGATGAAGATGGGGGTGCAGACTGCTCGGGCAGGGGACTGACCACCGTCCCGACCGGACTCAGCACTTTCACCTACTACCTGTAAGTACCGACACACTCTCCAGCTGCGTCTGAAGCACCTCCGTGCTCCCAGAAAGCCTCCCGGTGCGGGGTGCCGTGGTTCTAACGCAAAGTGCATGTTGGGCATTGAACATCACCGGGTAAACTTTCTACAAATAGACCCCCCTGCATGAAATGTCCACATGGAGATGTTGGGGAGAGCGTCCACGTCCAAGTGTCACCACTGCCCTGACCTGTGCACAGCTCAAGTGAACAGGGGCAACTTTATACCAACCTGTGATGCTGAAAAGTGACATTATGGCCTGAAACACTTGATTTTTTCTCAGGTTCCTGCCATGTTGAAACTGACATGTTCATGCTGAAACTGCAACTGATTCATTACTTTGAATTAATCTGCTTGTCCAGATTATTGTACAGATTGTGACATTATACCATGATAAGGTCATACCCTGTAAAAAAAATAATCTGCCTTCTTTCAGAAAGAGCCCTTAGAATAAAATGCATGAATTAAAGGTAACTGGAATTATGTGAGCAAAATGTTTGAACCACAGCAGTAAGGTCCAGGGTTGGTTTTCTCCAATTGTTTGGTGTCAGAATAGTTGGACAGTGGTTCTTAAAGTTGACTCTTTTTTTCTGGGACACTGTTTTTTTTTGTTTGTTTGGGATCTGCTGATCACACATACAGTCATCCGACATGGGAACCATTTCTGTTATATACTGGTTACTATATGTTTTTTATTAGCTAATAAGGCCCTGAACCTCAATGTTTCCTGCATGTGCGGGCAAATTGAACAAGATTGAATTGACAAAGTTCAGTTTATAGCATCTTTCTCTTACACATCAGGTGTTAGCGTGACTTTTTTGGGCAGAAAAGATGTACTTTGTGATTTTCTACTTCTTTTGTGCAGTATGTGATTTGGTCAGTTAACTAAAATGTTTTTGACATGTTCATGCTGGAAAAGTACCCTTTGTGAGTTTTCCATACAAAACTGAAGTTGACTATATGTTTGTTTGGTCTTACAAACAGTTAAAAAGTGTATTTTGAGTCTTTACCTACATCTGAAGGTCTGTACTGCATATCTGAGTGTAAAATTGGTGAATATTTGACATTTTTCCACTTAGACCATGATTTTTGGCTGTAGACACACTGATACAGTGTTCCCACAGGTAAACCAACATTATTTGCTGTTGTTGAGAATCCTGCAATTCACATTTCTCCTGGCTGTCCAGCAGCATAGTGAGTCTTGAATGGTGCTTTTGTAAACCTAAAGGTGTCAGCTTTTTGCCATGACTGATGATGTTTTTGCAGTGGTCAAACCAGCCTTTAAAACCAGCGTTTTCACAGTTTAAATCCTTCTTTTCTGTGTTTACTTTGTACTGGAGCGTGTGTGAAGTCCTGTGTGTGAGCTGTGGCTGGTTCAGAGTGTGGAAATATTAGACCTGAACATCGGTTTGGCTCCCGACAAACATTTTACCTTTATGAGCAAACAAGATGTTCCTGAAAGCAGTTTAAAAAAAAAACCTCTTTGAAGATCCAAGCTGTTTCTGAATCATAAATGAAAACGTAACTTTTTATTTTTTCTCCTTTAAAGTTCTGGTGTTAAATGCTAAGTGACTGAATCACTGAGAAATGTGCGAAATACTGAGGTCAGAAAAAGGGCTAGATTTGGGTGAGTAATGCATGGATGGAAGCCAGTTGTGCCGTGTTCCCAGTGCTGTATGTTTGGTACGTAAAAATTAGGAGTCGGCTTGCGCCGCTGCCACATTCTTACTGAAAGTCTGACTAACAGTTTAACTACTGCTGTGTTTCATACAAAGTGAAGCAAGCAGGCAGCAGGTAGGCTGTTGTTTATGGACCAGTGCAGTTACAGTTGATGATTGTCCCATGAAGAGGCAGTTTGTTACACAACCTCTGGGTTAATCACAAACCAAAGTAACCACCTCTGCCTGTGCTCCCACAAAAACAAACAGAATCTATTCAAAATGTGTTGCTCGGTTGGGAAAATAGCTTGTGTTCGAGTGTGTGAAAGTGTCAAAGTTTGCCCTTCCAAACTCCTCTGTTGTTTTGCCACCTTTGGAGAAGGGTGGCCCCACAGCCTCACTATACCAGAACTAATAGTGCCCCACTTCAAGCCACCATTGTTAAGAGAGTGCGAGGTAAACTGAGCAGAGAAAGTAGATACATGTCACACCAGGCCCTCGCACTGTGCTGCATATGGCTTAAACTCTCGGCATACTTCATCTTCTGGGAAAAAGTACTTCAGTATATCACTGGCGGTCAGACATCTCAATCACAACACCAAACAATGTTTTCATAAAGTGATATCGCAGCGGTTACTACAACTCTGTGAGCCAGCTTCATGCCAAAATGGAAAAAGTATGTTGTTTTATAAGCTTGTGCTGTCTATTGCGCTCACAGTGTGCCCCTGCACATGGTAATCTAAATGCTGTGTGACAGGTTTTAAACACTAAACTCCTTAATGGATTCACTACAGACTCTTTAAAAGTATGTGAAAGGTTGTTTGTCCCTCTCTCTGTCCTTCTCTCATTTGTTCTCCTGGTCTCTTGAACTCTAGTTGTCCTCTCCCACTCCCTCTGTCTTTTGTATGTGGAGCAGTGGGGTTAGGGATCATGATGGATTAGTGAGACATATTGCAGCTGCAAGGGCTCCTTCTCTGTGGGCTAATGCACCCACAATGTTTTGTGCTGATGTGCAGAGAATAGATTGCATATATCAGTGTTTTGCCAAAGCAATAGCTGTTTTGCCTGCAGAAGCAGAGTAAAAAAAGAAACAGAAACTTTTTTTTTAAAAAAACAACCCCGTCTCATCAGCTCCAAGAAAGAAGGTGCGTAATTTTAATGAGAAAATAGCAGTTTTAAATCCCAAAGGTGAAAATAACACCTCATTACAAGGATAATGTAGAGTTTTTATTTTGCTACTGTTTGTTAGTGTGCTGTTGACATTCAGTTAAAAAAAACAAAACATAATAATGGAAGAAGGTGCATTTCTACCAGAATTCATATAACAGTGTTGGCGTGGTCTTTTACCTACAGCCCAGGGGGGCTTAAGTTTTTAGGTTTTTCTAATGGGAACAGCCCTGTCAGAGAAAAGCAGATGATAGAAGAGAGGAGGCCCCTCAGCCAGTCACAAAGCAAACACTCCTTCAGTAGGTATGCAGTTTACCTGTCGCCAGCTCCTGCATAGGTTTCATTTTTAGTGCCGACTCTGCACACTCTTGTGTATTTTAATGGAGCAGGAGGTCGTTATTAGAGCTCACCTCTTACTCATGTTGGGACCTTTCACGGTGAAGGAGGCTCAGACTTGGGGGTAAACTGAGGGGTGGCGTCAGGGGTCTTGCACTCTGCTGGTGGAGCTGGCTGCCTTCACCATTGGTGCCCTCAATCCATTTTTAACTGAATGATACTTTTGTTCTTGGTCAGCAGAGGTGAAAAGAGCCAGTCAGTGGTTCCCGCTTCCAAACAGGATGAGCTGTGGATAGGAGAATATTAACGTTCTCTCCCCCCTCTCCAAGTCCTTAACCCTGTCCTCCATTTATACACCTTTTAATCCCCACCCCTCTTTCAAGAACACAGCTACTCACAGCTAATGATTTCAGGTTTTCTCAGTCTTGCACCTAGTTTGCTAAGATTAAATATTACCCCAAACACAGTCTCATGAATGCTTAGGACCGTAATTGGTGTTTTGAGTAAGTTACTTGTCTTCTTAGCATTAACATGAGTAATAGTGTGGTGGGTAAGCTGTTTGATAAAAGCACAGATTTTGGCACAGAGTTAGAGCAATATAATGGGAACGAATTTGGATATGTAGCCATCGGCCAACTGCCTCCTGGCGAAGTGAAATCTTGGAAAATTTTCTGGGTATTTTTAAGCAATAACCAAAAATTCTGGGCTTCTGGGACGAGTACATTCAGGGTCCAGCGCTCACTCACTCCAATTTTACACATTTTACTCGGAAACACAAGAACTGACACATGAAAGTCTGCCTTAGTTCTCTCAGTGTTTTGGCTGACTATTCCTTCAAACTAACATCAACAGATTGAGTAAAATTTGATTTTTTTACTACATTTGTGCAGTGTGATATCAGTTTGTTCGGGCAGACTATACAGGACTTGTGGTGTTGTAGAGAAACGAGAGACTGCTGCAGGTTTTACTGTCTTTGTCCTTTGTACTGTCTTCTGTTGTTTTTAGTATAGCTGAAGGATTGCACCAATAAGTATTTTTGCATGTTTCTTGAGACAAACAAGCCACTTAAAGCCTGATATTCAGTGTTTCCCTGAGATTAACGACGTATATTTAAAGCTTTTCTACAAAGTCTGTCTCCCCTTATAATAAAGTTTCACTATTAACATTTGACTATAAACTTTGTCAAACTTTCGTCACCATTGCTCATGCAGTGAAAGCAGTACAGCCACAGCTGTCAGGATACACTAAATCTATTCATCTGCAGCACTGCTTTGCACTGATGCATGTGTCAGAGCTCAGAGCCCAGCACACAGCATACTCATACTTCGGAAAGCCTCGAATGGGATTTTAAAGTTTACAGGTACACTGCACATGTGAAAGCTGCTGCTCGGGCCAGTGTAGACAGGTCCAAAGAGGGACTCTGTTCTATCAAACACACGGTTCAGAAATGCAGCTGAAATGTGTCTAAAATAGACAGAGTATTAAAATGTAACAGTGAGAAAGTAGCCTGTGTAACAAAGGTTGTCACGGCCATCTAATTTTAAACACTTCAGGAATTTATTTATCTGCGCCTCAATTTAGAGATACTATGTGTTTGCACATCTAATCTCTCACCGAATAAATGTTGTCAGCATTAAAGAATGATCTAAAAATGTTTGTACGTTTATGCAAGCTACATTCTCTACACACCCACACATCTGATTGGCTCACTGCTGTGTATCCGTCTGCATGGAAGCCCACTTAATGCATTGTTTGGTTTGGCAATTTAACCACCATTAGTGGGCAAGGTTGTTCAAGTGCATGTAGCCTTAGCAACACGCATTGTGCTAATGCTCCATCAACAAGGTAATGGCACCGAAACAGGCTTCACCAAGTGCTCACCTGGTAAATGAAATTGCTGTCCCACTCGTACCCACAAATGGTCGTCATTGTAATGGAATAATAGTGAAAAGGACCATTAGGTGGTGTCAGTTTCATTATATATATATACTTAATAGTGCCAAGTTGTGTTTTATAGATGGGCAATTGCTCAGTTTGGTCATAATATGAGATGATGCATTTGTAGCGACAATATGATATTATTTTTGTATTTTTTTGTTTTTTTTTTTCAAAAGGTTTTCAAAATACTGGAGAATTTGACTCCTCTCCAGGAGATATAAGAAAAGGCTGACCGGTCTGTTTTACAGTCTAAAAAACAAGGCACAATGAGGATTTTTGGAAGAAAAAAAATCTAAAAAGAAGAAAAATAGATTCCTGTTCGGTTCAAGTCTTTCTGAAGTGAGTTTAATGCATATACCTTTCAACTTCTTCCTCTTTCCCTGTTTTGCCTCATTAAATTCCATCAGAATGGATGTGTAGAGGTTTTTATGAGTTCATAGTCATGTCTGGTTTCCACAAGATGTTTCACCTCTCATTAGGACGGAGGACTTGGATTTTTACTTTTCCCAGATCCCAAGATGGTGTGTGTGTGTGTGTTTTTTTTTTTCCAGGAGTGAGCTGATATTTGGCCACTCTCCCATTTTAGCCTGATTTGTGATGAGTTGCACTGATTGTTGTCCTTCCGGTGAAACCTCCCACAGGAACCAATGACCTCTCGAGTTGTGTTAAAGCAGTTCATGGCGTCTTAGTTTACGACCTCAATCAGAGTCCTTTCCTGGTTCCTGGTTCAGTCTTGGAAATTATGTGGATAACTGTCTTTGTGAAGTTGTTTACACACGTTCCAAGGAAGAACATGAGATACTCATTAAGTCATTAAAGTGACTTTGCAACTTCACATGCAGTTATTGCCATGCATCAACTGTTGGTCTCGTATAAGTTGCACTCAGTTGTCTTCTGCAGAGGTTTCTCATTGTTTCTTTGGGGTTGCAGATATACCAAGGAGAACAGAAACGTGTTGTCGCTGGGCAGAATCCTAATTGATCAGATTGATGAATATTCTTGATGCCTGGGCCTTACAGACCGTCTGTAAGGGTCGTTGTAGTCCAGTGCACACAGTGTCACTCATTCGTAACTGTGACGTGAAAGTCAACAGGAAAAGCTCATTGAAACCAGTGAACCTGTTAGACAACAGAAACACACTCTGTGACTGTGTTATTGGCATCATCCAAGAAAGTGATTGTCTTTGGATTTGAAAACCAAAGGATTAGACTTGATGCAAATTCACATCACTTTTCTGCAATTAAAAATGAAGTAAGCCCATAAATGAATTCAGCACCTCCACATTGGAAATAGGAGGTGGAATGTCCCTGCAGGTGGATTAAGGTTTGTGTTCAACCAAAACAGATACAAGTAATGTTTTCAGAGTATCAGTTTGTTAATGCTTCAGCCCTGCAGTCACTTTTTCTCAGCGCATGCCTTATACCTTTCTCAGATGAGCTGCCTCCTCTCTGCTAGAAAGAAGCCAAATTGCACATGGGATAGGAATTTACAGATACCTGTTTGTAGAAGCGTTTAGGCCTGTCACCATCTATCACAGCTGCATTTTTAGTGTCCTCTTCAGTCTGCCTGAGCGGGGACAGGCCAGGACCTTGATGAGTAAAGCAGTCAGACGCAGAGGGAGGGAGGGAGGGAGGGAGGGAAGGAGGGAGGAAGTGTGATAGAGCCATGCAGGCCTCCTGTACTCCCCAGCCCGACATGTGGTTTTCGACCAGTCAACAGTCTGGGGAAGATTTAGTCCAACAGTTTAAAATGTGGTTGGGGGATGTATCCATCTGACCACCAGCGGTGGAGGATCTGCTGCCGTGGTTGTAGAACACCACCAGAGATGTTGTGAGCTTAGGGAAAAAAGTAACCATAAGGAGAGGGTGGCTGTTGATGGAAGTGTTGTTGTAGCTGAACAGTCTGTATAGTAATTGGATAACCAGGTAAGTAGAGATGGGACGTAGGTCGCAGGGATGATGAGGGTTCTGTCAGGGCCCACCTTTTAAGGCGTATATGTGTGTGTGTATGTGTGCGGGTGCGACTGTGTGTATTTGGGTCTGCAGAGGAAGGGCAATATGATCCTTGTAGGATTCAGGGGCCCACACACAAGGTCCGAGAGAGATCTGGCAGTGAAATTCAAGATGGCCAGTTGGAGAGTGAAAGGGGAAGGAGGGTTGCGAGGGAAAGGGGGGGTGCGCTTTATTTGTGAGTCCCGGATGTTTTATCAGTCCTGATTGTGCCATCTCTTTGCATGTGGCATCTGAGGGCTCTTTTCTTTGAAGCAGGTTAGTGAGTTTCTCATCAAGATTAGGCCGCCGGAGCACTGTTTTCTTTCACTGTGAATGTCTCCTCGGTAGACTTCAGGCAGCCTTTTTGTTCTCCTCTTTAAAGCGGCAGGACCTTATTTTTTCTAAAATAGTTGAAAAAGGAGCTGCTTTCCTTCACTTATAAAACATACGTACTGTATGTTCATGTGTATGTTTCTTCTAATCTTCAAGAAGACATAAACACATACACTTGTATTAGATTTGGTGGAGAAGCAAATCAAGTCCTGTGTGCATATTTTTCATGCTGCTACATGCCTATCTTTACTTGTTGATTTGAAAAATGAAGATCCCTGCGGCTAAAGAGAAGGGCTTTTTCCAGGCTTTTTTTGTTGAGGTTAGACTCATGCAGGCACAGTCAAACGCACACAGCTGCCATACGAGACGGGTAATCTAACGTCCCTATTGTCTGTCTGAATATGTATTACTGCATAAAGCTCTGCTTGTAAAAATACATTATTGCATGTTTTTAAAATTGAATGTAGGGGAACTTTCTTCTGAGACATGTTTTAGGGTCCTAAATTCACAGTAAATATGCAAATGAATTAAACTGATATAATGCAAGACTTTGCACTTGAAAAAATTGTCATATATGCTTGAATGAAACAAGCAAAGTGGATAAAAATTACTGGAAAAGGGAGCAAGAAGCCAACGACACTTTCGTGAATAAATAAGAGTATAGATTTCTTCTTTTTGAAAGCAGTATGAATGGATAAAAAAAAAAACTGGCACTTGACTGTGTTTCTGTGTTTTTGTTTCCACAGTGACCTGAGCATGAACAACATCACTGAGCTTCCAGCTTATGTATTCAAGAACTTCCCCTATCTGGAAGAACTGTGAGTACTTGCCTACCTACTCCCTCCCGCGGTAATGATGTATTTACTCTGTACAGCGTTGACATGAGGGCTGGTCTTTATGATATGCACCTGGGCGTTTGCGTTTGTGCTGTTCAAGCTCACAGTATAGGTACACAACATGCCCTTCTTCTTCTTGGAGGAAGATAAGCGTGGCATTACATGAGGTCACCAATCACTCACCATTCATGAATTGTACAGGAGCAGTTATAAAAGGTGCAGTAGATCTCAATTAAAAAAGGTGAGGTGAGACGGCATGTATTGAGGCAACAATCATGAGACATCCTTTATGGACTTTTGCTTTTAAGGGATTATCGGGGTGGCAACAGCACATCTACGCTCTGGGGCTTTGTTGAGTGGCATGCATCTAATCTTGGTGGGTGTTATTTCTTTGCTCTTTAAATACTCGGCTGTCTGGCTGAGAGCTGCAAGGAGTTGCAGATAAAAATCTGTCTACCTGATATCAGGTAACATGCAGCTGAGAGAATGCAAAATGACCCTTGAGTGAGCAGCGCTCCAGCAGCTCCAGCCCCACTTGGCTTTGGTGGTCATGGTGTTTTTTTTTCTTTTTCGTTTTTTTTTCTTCTTCTTTTTTTTGCAGCTTTTTTGCATCTTTCAGCTGGCCAAGTCGTCACCCTCTTCTTTTCCATACACTACTCCAATCTGCTTTGTTGAAAGGCAATTTACTTTTCATCGTATTGTGCGGAGGAATGCAAGGCAGGAAGGAAGAGGGCAAAACAATGGTTTCTGTGGCAACATGGCTGAAAAACCCACCCACTGTCGCTGCATCTTTTTTGTCCTAAATCGTCAAACCTGACGGCTCATCGTTGTGGGCGCTTGGTTTTTGAAGAAAGGTATTTTGATTGACATAAACCCTTAGTTCATTTGTGTGTTTGTTTAACCTTTAGGTTTTTTTTTTTCTTTTTTGCTGGAAACAAATCAGCGGTCCTGTCGTGGGGAACCTTAGCAGATGCCTTTTTGCTTTAGGGCTGCAGCAGTGTCAGTGAACTGGAGCATGGGCCCTGAGGGCAAAAACAGGGGGAGAAAAGGCTGACAGAGAAAGAGATCAGGGAGAGAAAAGAGAACAGGCCATCTTCATGGAGGACGGGAGCAGAGACAAGGGAGGAGCACTCCCTCCTTCATAGTCACGCAATCTCCTCCACTCTTTTTCTTTCTTGCCAAAGGCACAACAAAGCTCAGCAGACGTGATGACAGAGGTATTCTGTCTCCTTTGCAGTTTGTTTATATTCTTGAAAGAAACGTGTGACTGATAGGCTCTTTATACATCAGCTCTAAAATGTGGCCAACCGGGTTGAAATAATCCATTTTGTTGACTGAATGATAAAATCAACAGCCACAGCCTGACTTAATGCTCTTTGAATGATGTTTTCCCGAGCGGACATGTCAATGTTGCGTTCAAACTTTTTCCAGGCAGTCAGTATCGTTGCCTCAGTGTACAGGTGGTAATGAACTCGACAGCAAAACCACTGACGGCAAATGAGAGCGTCGTGTTCAGTAAGAGAGTAGGGACGTTTTGTTTCGCTGACTGTAATGATAGCGAATTTGATTCCTTTAAAAATGGCTTCAAAATAGACTTTCAGTGAGACTTTAGCAACTAAGGTACAGAGTCAGAAATCCATAGTGGCATCACATGTCACAAATCTCACCACACCTCACTGATTCCTCCGATGTTTAGGTTCCTCTCTATTGCACGATTGCAGAAATATGCTCTGTATGGAAAAGCTGTTTTGCCAGGCTTTACATGCAAACTGCATAAAATCTATCTGTACTCATTGAAAACATCGTTGCAATGTCATTGCATGGCTTTATTTCCATCGCTGAGGCCCTGCATGCTCCCTCAACAATTCAGGACCTCTGAATCTGCTCATGGGCTGACTCATCGTTTTTTTTCTCCTCCTCCTCAGTATAATGATTTTAATGAGGAATAATGATTATTATGGAGTCATGCAGTGGGAGGAGTGGGTCTGCAGTGGTGCTTTCTGTATTGTATTTGTACAATTTTTTCTTTCAACAGTAATGTGCGGTGTCACGTAACAGTTTAATTTCTGTGTAATTTATTTTCTGAGAATTGTAACCTTGTTTCCATGGAGCAGGATCCAGCTGTGAATCAAGTGTGTTGGCAACTTGATGGTTGCAGTTGGCAACACAAAAGCTCTCCCAGAGTTGCTGAGAGAGACCCAGGATGTCAAAACAAAATGATTAACGTGTGGACAGTGATAAGTTCCTTCAGTGGAGTCTTTTTTTAGCTTTTCAGAGCTATAAGATACGTCACCTTATTGATCTGACAAAAACTGCAATGAAAGAGCAGAGAGTGAGCATTTACCTCGGTTATATGACTCAACATTTCCCTTTATCTTGTCTTCTTGTTGAAAAAACCTGTACTTTTTAACAAAATTGTGAATTGGTTTAGCAGACCTTTTTTTCAGACTTTATCTCTATTCTTGTGATCTCTTTATCTAAAGTTTTCTGTTTCAGTTCAGCTGCTTCATCAGGGAATATGTCCTTGTGCTGTGTTCACATGCTGTGTAAAACTGATTTAAGTCCCGCTACAACTAAATTAGTCTGACCTCACCTAATTTCCACCATTTTGTACCTTTTGATTTCACAAAGAATCCTTTTTTTTCTTCCCAACACGTTTGTTAATCTTTTAATGCGATGACACAACCAAGAGAGACTCTTCCGGTCTGAATTATGGCTGAGCTTCTGGAACAGCAACGTGAGGATAACTTGTCTTTCTGGAAACAGAGGTGCATTAAAACGCTCCTCCCACTCCACAACTCTGTTATTTGCTCCGAGACAAATATTGTAAATCGTCAGGTGAACATTTTAATTGCCAACATGCACGCAGAAAATGAAGTCACAGCTTTATCTGTACCAACAATTGCAACCAATAGGTGTGTATGAGTCATGCGTGAGCCTGTTGTAGTGGGGATGGGTCCTTGTTATTAGTAACCCACAAAGGCTTCCCAAAATAGAACTTTAAGGTTTTATTGTTTGACTTTAAAATACGAACGTTGTTTGGTAAATTGTGTTCATTCACAGCCGTCACCTTATGCTGCTGCTGTTTCTTTTATGAGTCTGTGGTAAATGAAGGCAGACCTGTGGGAGTGGTGTTGCACAAGGAGAGGATTTAGTCTTTCCTCATTCAGATCTATGAAAACCCCCGAGCAATATGTACTGAACTTGCTGAGAGATGCAAGAGGAGGAGAAGCTCTTTCTGTTGTCAAGCCTTAGAGGTATCTGAATGATTTGTCAGACCATGAGCGTACGTGGTGATCAGAGGCCTGTGACAGTCTGTGCAGCTTTTGGGTGGTGCAAGCAGTCAAGTCATTTTAGATATGTCACATCCGCATCTATTGTTTAGGGGAGGGGAAAAAAAACACAACTATGACCTAACAGCTTCTGACAAGACAGATGTCAGTTTGAATTTGTAGGCGTCTGTTTGCTTGTGACAACCTGCACTGCGAATGCACATCTTGGTCTTCATTAATTACACGGTTTAAAAGACATCCGTTGGACAAGTCATGGCTGAGTGAGGATACCAGTGCTTCCATTTAAGAGGTGACTTGATTCTGCGGAGAAAGTATTTGTTGTTTTCCTCAGTTTACTACCTTTCTATTGACTTTTTTTGTATGGATGTCTTATTGGCAAACACTTATAAAGCCACTTATAGAGTGGCTTGTTTGTTATTGATGACGAAACTTTATTATTAGGTCATAGAAAGTTAGTAACATGTTGGTTTTCCCACAAAGTCAAAAATTTTTGTCTCTTACCTTGAACTTTATGAACTCCTGATGAAACTACTACAGATGTGTGTTTTTTCAGCTGGCCCCGTATTTACAGGGTCACCACAGCAAGTCATTGCAATCTGCACTGTAGACTTTGTTCATTTTAGTTCCAGATGTCCTCACTGAAGCAAACAGGTCCTCCAAAGTCCATTTTCTAAAATGTCTAAATATAAACTCGGAAAAACAGACAAACTCGGAAAGAATGACAAGGATGTAACGTAACGTAATGTAATGAATGAACTTGTGGTAGAGCCAACTTAAAGCTATGTCAGTAACTTTACACTGATAAAGAGGAGCTGAAAGAGTATTTTCAAACAAGAAAGCAAAGTGGTCAGTTAAGTGGAATAGTGTTTGACCTAAAAATTATAGAACAGTCCTTTGCAAAATTTTGAAGACTAAAGATTCCAGCATCAAAAATAAAATATTTATCACAAGTAATCCAACTTTGGTCTTCCTTGGGGGCGGGGGGGAGGGGGGGGTGTCATAATTTAGTCATGGCCTTCTACTTGTCTACCTCTCACTCACTTTCTACATGTAACTGAGGTATTTTAGAGTTTTTGAGGGTCCCTCCAGGGCCTCTTTGCTACCTGTGCTCGTGCTCCAAAACTGCCCATTAAAAAACACACTCGCCAGTTTGTGGAAATTTATGGCGTACAAACAAAAGGCCAGTTTCAAGTCCACACATCAGACATGTGCTCCTCGAACACAGCCGGCCTTGATTCTCAGGCTCACACCCAGCAGCTCTTGTTGCAGGGAATTCAGCCTGGCCTGACTCACATTGCAGAGTGATAAATCTGTTGCTAATCTCTCAGGCCAGATAGTATACTTGGTCTCGGTGTCCCAGTCAGTCTGTCCCATGCTTATTTACACCCCTGTTTCCTATATACTTCCTGTTCCCAACAGGAAAGGGAGGGGTCCCGTAGCCTGCAGTAATTCATACGGGGACTGGAGCAGCTGTCTTATGATAAATGTTACGAGACACGACTGTTGAATGTGGAATAAAGGTTATATTCACACAACTGTATGTGTTCTGTGAATTGGTTCTCGCTCTCTCTGGAGGGAGTGCTGAATAGTGATTGTTTGGGGGCTCAGGAAGGGGGTCGGAGGAGGGGATGTCCAGGAACAGCTCTAATCTCTTAGGGGTGACGGACGAAGTGACAACAGGCTGTGGCACAGTGGCGTCTTTGACACCCAAGGCCTCATGTTCAGCTGGAACCCAATATGCTGGGAGGCTCACAGTACAGAAGTACCCAATCGAACGCACTGCTTCATTCAGAAACACAATCATGTTGCCGTCTATTTGTTCAGCTTCTTTCCATCAGCTCTGTGTGTGATTTTAAGGTTTCCTTGATCACTTTAAAGCTTTCTGAGGTTTGGCTCCACCAGATCTTTCAGCTATTTTGACCTTTAAGTTGGTTGTAAGCAGCCTGGGATACTCGGGCGGGTCCTTCCTGGTTGTATTGGTGTGGACACTGAACTCTAAAGGTGACCTGGCTTTGCTTATCAGGGCCCCACGCTTTTGAAATGTGGCGATAAGCTTAACGTTTGACTCGTTTGAAAACACTTCTGGAGATGCTTTTAAAAGGTTTGTGTGTTGGTGAAACTGATCTGAATTAGATGATTGATTAATTTCCATTAATTTCATTCCCTTTGATTCATTCTGCTGTAGGTTCATATTTTAACTTTGTCCTTTTCTGTCTTGATATGAAGAAAGGTGCAAATTTTTTGTTGTCATTCCAATTATTATTTGAGAAATGTCTTAAAAATAACTTAATTTTTTTTTCTCAACCAGACGACTTGCTGGGAATGACCTGTCATTCATCCACCCCGACGCCCTGTCTGGACTGCCTCAGCTTAAAGTCCTGTAAGCATACACCCTCCCTGCCAATGTCAACACGACCACATGCATGCACATGCACGCTGGGACAGTGTGAAGTGTTCCACACGCTGGGGGAAGAGAGTAAATATTGCAATTTGTGGTAACATTGTGGTGCTGTCACTTATTACCGTCGTGGACATCTCTCTTGAAATAGTCTAAGTGCATTTTTCCATCCCTGCCTGTGTGTGTCCATGAAAAGCCCCTCCAGAGGATTTTTGTACAAGCTCTGTTTAAAAGTTAGTGCAGCAAAAATGACACCGGGCAGCACGCCCTGGTGTGCTTGCACGGACAGGGGCACACGGCACAGCACACAAAGCGCTGCCCTGTTTTTCTCTCGCAGCGAGCCAGAAGTTCAAAGTCCTGTTTATCTACAGGTGAGGTCTTTGATACAAGACCGATAACAGAAACATTACAAGTCCTTATCATATCAAGAGATTTATTGTCAGGTTACTTGTACCTTTTACAAATCAAACAAAAGGACGGATTTTCGGCTCACTCAAAGAAAATAGAATAGTTTGTGTACAGTTTTTTTTTTAAATCCCATTTCTTTTTTACAAACATGCACGTTCATAATGCACCTGAGGCACATTAAAATTGTCCTTCAAGGTGAAGAGTGATCAGGTTTCTACTTTGGCAGCAGTTTGATTTCACCAACAGTCTGCAGTTGTCTGCATTCATTTAAGAAACCTCCATGAAGCCAGTGTTTCATTTGAAAGCGGTACCAAACACAATGATGGTGTTTGTGGGAGAGCCTCAAGCCTTCCTGAAATTCTTAGTTTTGCTTGTATCTGTTTTTTTTAATATGTTTGTAGTAATGAAATCATCGAATTTGGGTTTGAAACGTATGCTTCATTTTTGACCAGGATGCTGCAGAATAATCAGCTGAAGACGGTGCCAAGTGCAGCACTGAACAACCTCCACTCTCTCCAGTCTCTGTAAGTCACCACACACACACACACACACACACACACACACACACACACACACACACACGAACGCACAGATATGCATGCACATGTGTCGGCCATTGTCTACTCAGAAAGTCTGTATTTCAAGATTTTCAAGTGGGTCTTCCTGTCCTGCATATAAGCTATTAGGTGGGCACTTGAACTTACTGCTGAGCTTGTAATAATGATCAGTCAGTTTCACCTTGCTGGTCAGATATTACACTGAAATGAAGCAGTTTAAAATCAGACCTGCAGCACTCAGTTGCATTTTATTCTACTCTGTTGTTTGACCTACATCCATCCAATAACAGCATGTGTGTCCAAATGAGATGTTTGCTTTTAAGTCAACTTGCAAACTAGTTCTTCTTTCAGCTTTGGACTGAGAACAGTACATCTGAAATTGTAGAAAGTTTAAATGTTTTTTGTTAAAAAGATGAAATGAAATGTTTATTCTCATGTTTCTTTTAAATGTAATTTTAAAAAAAAAAGCGTTTCTGAAATCAACAAAAATGGACTTGACCAAGTTTAGCTTGAACACGTTATATGTAACATTTTCTCACTGCGTTGCGTCATAGCCTTTATGGGTAAGTCAACACATCCAAGAATAAAGGGAGGAAGGTGCTCAGGAAAAGCTGTCCAGTTTATTATTATGCTACATGTGGCCATGAAGAAAATCAGGTTGCTTCAACTGTGCTCGAATTTATTGAGACATTTGCTGTCCGTATATCTCTGCTGTTGCATATTAAACCCATATCAAGTTGGAGGTAAAACACTGTATCCTTCAATTACAATTGTGAAAAGCTTTGAGTTGAGAATAAGAGTTGTGATCTGGAAGTGTTTACTGGACAGGCGGCGGTCATGCTGGGGTGGTTTCACTCCTACCAACCAGTTGCTGCAAGATTTTTGTGCATTAAATGCAGCTAAAGCAAAAGTAGGTCAGCTTTATTTAGCAGATCTGTAGCAAATTTTTCCCGTTTCAGGAGATTGTTTGTCTGGGGCTTCAGGAGTTTGTGTGTTTCAGCAGTGTTTACCGTCTGCCGGCTCACAATTCCTGCACCGCTTGGCTTTATATCCAGCGTTGCTTTACTCCGTGTACTGAATGTCAGTTTCAGTGAATCCATAACATGCATAGGGCTTCATTTCGCCTCTCACCACCAATCGCTGTGCCTTTTAAGTTTGACAGGAACTAATGAAGAAATGAATCCAGCTGCAGACGTGCTCAATGTTTAAATTTCAACGATTGTGCCGCCCCCCCGTCCTTTGCTTCTCTCTTCATTTTTCCTGTCTCCTATTTCTTTTTAACAGATGTCTTCTCTCTGTGAAGGTTTTAAGGTCTGTAGCAGAAGTAATATGCTTTGGCAGAGTAAGGACTTGGTTTGTATTAAGCCTTGGAGAGCTGAATGTCAATCAAGACTGTTTTCCTTCCAGCCCAGACACTTGAGGAATTTTGAGGGAGGGTGAGACACTCAGTTAGGGAGGATAGCCGGCGAAAACGATGTGGTGATGGTGAAAAGGGCGCTTGTGTATTCATGGTACTGCCTAAAAACACATATTTTTCATGTGTTTTCAGGGGTCATTGCTGTCTTACACTGTCAACAGTTCAACATTAGAGTCCTTCAATATTTCCAACTTGAAAACAAGACTTTTATTGCTGTAACATGCCCTAAATCCAAAATCAAAATTGAAATGGAGAGGACCTTTCTCACTGTTTGGTTGTTATAACACAGCAAATCAGTTCAATGAAAATTGCAATTTCAGTAGATAAAGGACAGATGTATCCCAGGACCATTGGCATGACTCAGCTCGACCTGACATGACGCAACCTGACTCGACTAGAAATACATAGGCTTTCTCTTCTAACCTGTACCAATATATGTGTGAAATATCTAAAGGATTGGTCAAGAATCATGGTCTATAAAATGTTCACAAGAAAATCTCTGTGAATGCAGTGGTGGGCTGTTCGTCCAGGGACACAAATCAAAGGAAGATTGTTTTATTAGTAACTGCATGGTTGAAGAAGGAAGATGTCCTTTACAGCCTTTTTTCCCAGTTAACATTGATGTCTCTTTATTCATGTTTGGATGAAATGTCAAAATCGGTCTCGTATGCACTTTTCACTTCAAACTCATGTCGTTTCTTTTTGTCTCTGCACTGCAGTCGCCTGGACGCCAACCATATTACAGCTGTTCCAGATGACAGTTTCCAAGGCCTGCAACAGCTGCGCCACCTCTGGTTGGACGATAACAACCTGACAGAGGTCCCCGTCGGTTGTCTGAGACACCAGGCGAACCTTCAGGCGTTGACATTGGCTCTGAACCGCATCCTGCACATACCAGACAACGCCTTCGCCAACCTCACCAGCCTCGTTGTGCTGTGAGTTGCGCCAAGCTTCTGTTTTTTAATTGTGGTTTGGAATGAGAATGCAGTGAGAGGTGTTGAAGTGCAAATGTTTACTGTACATCTGACTCAAGCGCTACTGGCCAGTATTTTTCAGTGTCAGTGAGTTTAGGGGTAAAGAGGGTCACAGGCATCAAAAAGGGTTATGCTGTGCTTTTAGCTCCTCAATATTCGCCTTCATCATGAATTTAGCATTTTATTGCCAGTTTAAACTTGAACAGATTATCTAATAAGACAAAACATTTGTACTTCAACTGGCAGCTAAACTATCAGTTGCTGAAACATC